>JBAMHW010000018.1:17918505-17941707 GCA_037177495.1 Rhadinocentrus ornatus | reverse complement strand
CGCTCCATCCACCAACTCCACCTTGCACCACAGACTGTCCAGGAGTTGGCGGATGCTTTAGTCCAGGTCTGGGAGGATATCCCTCAGGAGACCGTCTGCTACCTCATCAGGAGCATGCCCAGGCATTGTAGGGAGGTCATACAGGCACGTGGAGGCCACACACACTACTGAGCCTTATTATGACTTGTTTTAAGGACATTACATCAAAGTTGTATCAGCCTGGAGTGTGTCTTTCCACTTTCATTTTGAGAGTGAATCCAGACCTCCATGGGTTAATAAATTTGCTTTCCATTGATAATGTTTGTGTGATTTTGTTGTCAGCACATTTAACTAAGTTGATTAAGAATAGTTCATTCATTCAAATCTAGGATGTTTTATTTTAGTGTTCCCTTTATTTTTTTTAGCAGTATATTTTTGTAATAAGCTCGAGAACTAACTTTCCTATGTAAGAGACCTCCAATGGACACTGTTACACTTTGCAGGCTACAACCTGAAAGACATGCGTACAAAATTATGGCTTTATTAACTTTTTATTATTTCTATTATCAAATTTCACCCAGAAAGATCCATGCCTGTTTTGCTTTAATTAAACCTCTTTCCACCAGCACACACTTTTCTCTCTATTTAAGCGGTAAACTCCTCCTCCACCTCATGTTATCCCTTCTCCCTGGGTCATCACCTGGCTGATGGTAAAGGAGCAGACCCAGTAACTCCTGTCACTGCTCATCTCCTGTGGCCTAACTTTCGCTGTTGCCCATGCGGTGTAAATTAAGGGGAAAAAAGAAAAGAAAAGCGGTGAGACTTCCACTGCAGTTTTTGTGTTGTGGTTTTTGTATGCGTGTTGCTGCTTTTTTATTGCTGTGACACTTCAGGGCAACTATATTTACATGTATGAATTGCATTTAACTGCCATAAATGTGATAACAGACGTGAAGCACATTTTGAACAAGATATTTGTATCTTTGCTTATTAAGTTTACACCTCCCTAATGGAAGAAATTTATTTTAAAAAACTAATCGCATGTATTTAAACATGGGCCGCTTATCCACATTAAGTCATTACTAACTCGACTTGGCCTACTGTCTTCTTGGTATGGGGAAAAGCTCTGAGTAGGAGCTCTATAATAATCAGCCCCTGCCACAGCACTAATTCCCCCTCTCATCTTGTCTCTGGAGCCCCCAGAGAAAACGAGGGGCCAGGGTTCAGGCAGAAGAAAAGACACTCCACACAGAAGGGTGATTAAGAGGTTTTACAAAGTCTCATACCAGAACCCCAACAGTCATTTTAGTGAGAAATTGCCAATCAAACCTATTCAAGTTTTTGGTCATGTGTGGATGTCTGTGTTAAAGTACAGTAGAATTTGTAGTATTTTACTCTTCATTACTCTATTAGTTCTCATTTTAATTGTTAAATATCTGCTGTTTATGCACCCATCCTTATAATATGTATACAAAAAAGAAGTGTTCAAACAATAGGCCTCATTCATCAATATATTTTTTTTTTTATTAAAAATTGTTCTTGAGCAAGTTCAGACTATAAAAACCTCAGACTTGTATGTTTTTCTGCTCTTACAAAGATGTATGATCATCCATGCCATTCATTCCTAATTAGCAGAGATAAATACCCTGCCAGTTCCCATAAAAAGACATGAGACAGCAGAGGTGTGTGCACATGTAGAGAACACACTGACAAGAAAGGTTAAGAGAGGTAAATAATTCACAAATAAAAATCTGAATATGCTGGCACAGATACCTAAACTCTAGCATCACAGATATTTCCTCAGAAAATTTGCTCAAATTACCCTCGGACAAATTCAATAAATAAGATAACATTCAGAAATGTCAGAACCCCATTAGAAGCATTCAGTTTCTGAAGGTTAAGCTTTATGCGTTTCATTTAAAGCTTCCAAAGCTTTTTTTTGTAAATCTAATCTTCGGGGCACAATTTACTTTTGACCAGGAGCAGTTGAATTCACTTGGAGGTGCCATGTATTTTCTTGGAAATATATGTGGCTTTGTCCTGTAAAGCCAGGGAAGCCTGAGGGTCCTTTTGTGCAGGCACTTCTCATTTGCATTCAGTTGAGATTTCAGTAACTAAACAGGTAAGTCTTTTTAGGGAAATTCCTTTCAGTGATGTTGCATTAATACAACAATCCCTTGTCTCCTTTTTTATGTTTGATAAGCTGAGCATTAAAGAGGAGACAGAGGGTGTTGAACAAAGCAATAGTTTAATTAGTCCCAGTTAATGCTTAATGCCCTAATGGGGGGTGTAAAAGAGTCCTAAAAGAGCAGATGGATCTTTACAGACCTGGATCTGCAGTTTTGGGGTAATTGTTGACACAGCTCCTGCAGCATTATATAGAAATGTGCAATTCAGACATCCATCTGGTCGATATGGAAACACTGAAAGTCTATGTGACTGATGTTTCTGCGCTTTTTGGGTTTAAGTCAACTGGCAGTGGGAGCATTTCTTTTGAGCTCATTGAATTAATGGTACAATAAATCAAAGGCTAAAAGAGAATGGCTTTGCAAGCAAAAAATGAACACAAATTCTTGGATTTTTTTCCCCAAAACTCTTTGATATTGCTTTACATAATAGTTTAAAGTGTTTTGTGATCAAGCCACAAATCATTGTAAAGGAAAAATCATTATACTAAACATATACTGACAATACAAAAAACCACACATTATTTGGAATTTTCATTCAGGACAAATTGAGCAATTCTTTTTGTTCAAGCATCATTTTCCTGGACTGTGTTCATCCCCTCGGCCAATAAATCCTGGAACCATTTGTCTGTGAGCTTTCTGTAGGCAATCCAATAGGACTGTGTGCATCCTTGTAGAGGTGCAAACACACCCACATACACAGAAATGTAAAGACCTAAAACTTAAAAACAGCTGAGAGGCTCCAACCTTACATCTATTTCAAAAAAGCTATGCACACGTTATGTTGAAGGGCTTTGGATATTTTTTTTATCAATATATTTTAATTGCAAAAAGATTTACACTGCCTGGCAAAAAATAATTTAAAAAAAAAGTTGCCAACTGGATTTAACTAAGCAAATAAGTAAGCGCCTACTTTTGGATAATTACTGAATGGGTTATTATTAGGGATGCACGATATATATATGGGCATTAATATCTGTATTGGCCGATGTTAGTCATTTTTCAACATATGGGTATCGGTCCGATAAGCAAAACTTTTCCACTTGAAAAATTCCTCTCCCAGTATATTTTCGGGGGCCATGTGAACTGGACTTAATCATACTGCCTCCATGTGCACCAGTCAAGGTTAACTCAGCTACCACCCACACAAGTTCACAGACAGGCAGATATTAGCCATAACCTTAAAACTCTGCTCGAATGTTTCAAGTAATGATCTGTATGGGTTTTGCTATGGTCTGAGTCTCACTGGCAAAAGTCGCTGTCTAATTACATTAGTTATCCATAAGTGCCACCAAAATGTATTTTAAACTTCAAATTAAATCTATATATCTTTTCGCATTGAGTCATAGCAATGACAGTGTATTGAATTGCAGTTCATATACCTGCTATAAGCAAGCTTTCAATCTTCACTGCTGGGAGAGGACCAGCCATGATTGGTTTCAGCATAATTAACCTCCCACCCATGGTCAGGCAGTGTGGTAGTGGTTGAGTGTGTGTTTCTGCCTGTGCATTTATTGAGGTTACAATAAGAGATTTAGATATAGATTTAACATATTTAATATTTAGATTTGACATTTTGAATTAGATTCAATATTAAGATTTAGATATTAAATTGCTAAAAATGTCATATATAAATAAGAAAATTGAGATCAATATTTAAATTGTGTCAGCCAGTAGTTTAAAACAAGATTTTTACACTTGACCATTTTTTTTCCACAAAAACTGACAAAAGTTGCATAACTGAGCAGTGATTATGAGTGAGAGGTTGTTAGTCACATTAAGGGAAGTTGTTGTCACTCTCCATGGTGCTGAAGACAGTGCATTTCTGCTACAGCAATACAGGGCGCTCCTCCTGATGAGCTACTAAGCATGAGTCTAACTTTTATTTTAACTTATTCACAACTAACTATCCCTGTAATAGGTTACTGTTAGAAATTTTAATATTCCTCTTACAGAAACAGGAAAGTATCCACTGAATTTACTTGACAGGGGCATGTTTGTTCCTGTCAAGCTGCTGGAAGGTGGTAGGTGGTTAGTTCAGACAGCAGAATGGCCAAAAGGAAAGTTCAAATTGCCTCCACAGCTGAGTAAGCCACCCTTTTTAGGAGACAGAGACTCACAAAACACACATAACTCTCTTAAGGGCATTTCTGTCTTCAACTTTGGCCTATTCTGACTGCAAGGGTTTCTCCAGCTCCAACAGACCCCACCATAAAAACTGAAATTGTTCAAGTGGGAACGCTGTAGGGTGTCTGAGTTATAAGTGTCAAGGGACATTCATAGTGTGTCACTGACAGCTTGTGAGAGTCAGTGCAACTGAGATAGCAGGCAACTAATAGGAGTGAGCCTACTGGACGGAGGGAGGTTAGAGAAAGCCAAAAGACAAGATGCTTATGTGTACGCTAGGAAAACAAACCAAAAAGAGGTCAAAGAAAACCAGAGAGCAAGAGATAAGATATGAAGTTAAAATGTGAAGTGACATGGAAAACAGATGACCCGACATTATCATCCCCAGAGACAGTTAAAGTAGAAAAATATGAAAAGATATTTTTGTCCTGCTATTTTTAAACCTTCCAATCCGTATAAAATATATAAGATTTTCACTAAGCATTTAAAAGGGACGATGAAACTATGCTGGGAAAAATAAAAACTACTGTCAATAATCTGTAATAGGAATTCATGTATTATTCAAATTAAAATATTGAGAATGTTGAGGCCAGAGCATCACTGCCGACTCATTGAAGCACGAAATGTCCATGGGTTTAAGACTTTGCAGGGGGTGGATTTGAAATTAGCTGACCAGTTTGCAGAAAATATCACAATGTGGTATGTCTTTTCATCTTATAGAGGCAGCAAATATGCAGTCTTACAAGGAGATTCTAAATCCATGCTCTAATCTCACAAAGTACTATCCAGCTGAGTGGAAAAGAGCATGATTATGCAGTGTTTCAAACTGTTAACAGTTTGAGTAAATGTCTAAGAATTTATATTAAAGGAGTAAGTCTGTATTTTCTTGCTGTTTTAAGTTCCCTGGGAAAAATAAAAAAAAACACTCATTGTGAAATAAGGGAGGTATACTGTAATCAGGAAAGCAAAGGTCCATCATTTTAGTCATCACAGCAAAACTAAAGCACCACTATTACACCACTACTAACAGCAAAACTATATGTAATTTGCAGCAATTTTCTTTATCTTTTACATCAGCTGTGTGTTTTGAGAACCACAGAAATTGAATTTTTAACTAGCACAATGTTGGCATACTAAATAATGGTCAAATCATAAGCAAATATTTACTTTTTTAAAATTTTACAATTCATGAGTCACAGAGCAAGAAAAATACATGCAGTAATGAACTCCAGCCACCTGATGGATCTAAGATTCTTTTGGTCCCTATCAATACCTGAGGAAAACACTTGGATTTATAGCAATAGATGCTCCACTGTTTAAATATGTTTTTGTCTAATCGGATGGGTAATGCACAATGGATTTATTTTTAAATTCTTCACTGGGAAACAGCTGCATGTCTTTGCTCAAAAAGGGACACTGTAGAGTAAACCAAAACAGAAAATCAATGTAATGAGCTGGGAGATAATTCACACATAAGTTTGTCACACAAACCACATCTACTCAAATTTGAACTATGGTAGCGGCAAAAGGTAAACTAGGAACAAGTGAAATAGAAAAAAAAACAAAAACTGCATGGGTCTTACTGTAGATATAATTCTGACTTTTGGTTCCCTTGCAGCTGTGTGACAGCAGATACTCATGAGACAAGTCTCAAATGGACATAAAAGCTAAAGGAGTTTGGTAATTGGATCACATGGGGACTAAGGCACTAGTGCCAGATCTGTTACCTGGATTCCCAGAGGCTATAGAAACCAGCATTGAAGGCTGTAATGAAAATGTTCCCTCTATTTTTTTTTTTACTTCTTTTTTTTTACCTTCTCTTCTCCTCTGCTGAGCCGTTGGGAACAGAGCCTTTTTGAAATGTACCTCAGGTTATTATTTTTACAACCAGACCTCCTGAGAGTCCATTAGCACCTAGAAGAGCTGTTGACCTCTTCAACTGGTGCAGAGTGACATTAAACTTTCAAACTGAATAGAATCAAATCAGCTGCTTATAATCCATCAAAACTTAATGAACAAGCTTCAAGACTTGGATCGATTAATTGGCTTAGTGAGTAATCTCTATGGGAACTAATTGGTGTCAAATCTTGTGCACAGTGATAGGATTGTGTCTTTTATCACCAAATGAATCAATACAAGACAGTAGAATGCTCTGTGTCAGATGAGATGGGCACAACAAGTACCCTTCACAAAAAGATAAAAATACTTCAAATTAATTTCAAACACTGAATTTGGGGTTGTAAAATTATATTTTGATCATGCACTGAGTATGTATAATATGCACTGTTAATAAAAAAAGGTTACTGATAAAATATATAAAAAATGTCATGGCTAATGCAGGAAAATAATCTATTTCTCAATATCTGACTTCAGATTTCATGATTCATTGTCATTGTCAGATAAAACATCATTTTGTTGGAGCATCAACATTGCATAGCACAAAAAAAGGTGCAAAACAACCTCAACAAAAAACACAAAGTCCTTTAATTGCTGTCTTTTGGAAAATCACTCCTTGTGTCTGGCAGTACAGATAAGATGCAGGAGATAATGGACATAGATGCTTTTTGGAGATAAGACCAAGACTGCACAAAGATAAAAAGTTAGAACAAATACAGTAGGCTGGCAGTAACAATAAAAGCCATAAACCTTCCTTTCGCTAACAAATGCCCTTGACTTGTGTGCTCTGTAAATAAATAGCCAATTATACTGTTTATAGAATACAAAATGAATTGAAAATTAAAATGAAATTCCAAATAAACTGAATGCAGTTTATTTGGAATTTCAGTTTAATTTTAAATTGAACTGAATGAACTGAATGAACTGAATTCAGTTTATTGTACTTAGATTTAATATGTTCTCTTTAGACTACAAGCAAACCATCTTTGGGCCATATTAATGTGTAATTTCCACCTGCAAAGACCCAGAGTGGCAGCTGCAAGTTTATTTCCATGCAAAGGTTTTTCCTGCTTCCCAAGTGTAAGTGTATATCTATACTTGTAGATATGCATGCATGCACATGTTATATACGTAAGGTCAGACATTTATTTGTGGTTTTCATGCAGGGAATCGGACAAATGTGACTTGACAAAGAACATAGTGGAAGAACGTGAAGTGGACCAAAATTCAGGAATAACCACACTATCATGAAAAAATGGACCAAAAGCATAAGAGAATAAAGAGACAGATTTCAGATAAGTGTTAAATAAAAAATCATAAATTTGTGTTGAGCAAAAACAACTTCCCTATTTCTGAATATGCCATTTAATCAAGGCCATAACATCTTCTTTTGATAAACAGTTATGCCCTCCAATAACTAGCTGTTGTGTAGATCTGTTCGCAACCTGTGAGGTAAAATTAAAAAGAATGTTTTTGAAAACCAACTTATAAACATATACAGAGGTTCTCCCTACAATTATCTCCTTTAACCCAAAAGAAATATACAGTATTGAATTTCTCTGCCAAGCATGCTGTCCTTTGCATGCATATTCGTAGTTTCTTCTGTGGTCCTTCAATGTCTTCTGTGAACATTACTGGGCTGCAGCTTTTGGGTAATGAATGTGTAGACACAAGCCAATGACAGCCAGTGTAAGGTCTATAAAAATATAGTATTTAGTTCAAATCAGCATCTCCTCCTTCCTCTTTGCTCTCTTTTTGTGTGCAGGTCTATTTTGTACACACAGATTCTTGGCAAAACAGGCACTTGTATACAAAACCAATAGTTGACACACCTTCCCACAGAATAGTGTAGACGTGTGTGTAAATGTGTAGATGTTTATTGGTTCCTTAGAAAGTAAACAATGCAAAATAAAATTTTTACTTCCTAATTTTAGTGTTTTGTTTAACAGTTGCTGTTGTCTTTTATTTTCTCTTTGTAATACTTTCTAACTTTGCATAGCTTTGTCTTCTTCATTACTGGTGGAGAGGTCACGTTTGAATGATGTGTTTGCAAACAGTTATGAAAATTGTTTCTAAGTCTGCCTTTAAGACAGAAAATGTAACAAGAGCATTGCTTTTGTAAGGTTGTTACTAGCTTTCTTTTTTTTCTTTCTTCTTTATATTACCACAAAGAAAGCAGGTGTACATTAACACATCTTACACAAGACACTAATGATGTAATTTCAATCCCATTCTGTTATATTCATACCAATTAAACATTTTATGTATTGACGAAAGCAGTAACAAAACAGAAAAACAGAAATACAAAGCACCTGCAAATTTTATGGTTCCTTGTTCCTAACCAATACCGCCCCCTCAGAACATTTAAATTATAAGTCACTTCAGGCTGGATATTCAATTAATCCATACATAGCCAAACTAAAAAATAATAAATCATAATTTTAGCTACATTGAGTGCCTCCTTCCTGGCCTTAATGACAATCTGGCCTGCCCCACTCATTCGAGAGCTCCAAAGATAACACCTCTAATAATGAATATTACTACCGATAAAGTGTGTGAGGTGGTTGCTATCTAAAGGCCAACCTAACTAATTGTTAATCATTCAAAATATCTGCTGCCCGTAAAGCAGAACGTAATTGTAAATATGTTAAAAAAGAATTTAAAGGCAATTTGTATATTTGCCTCAAGTCCTCAAAACTTTGTAAACCAACTTAATTTAAAGCGTCTCCTAAGCAACGAATACCTAAATTGTACCACTGCGGTGAGACAAAATATTGCCGTCCAGACTTTAGTGAACTATTATAGAATATCGGGATATTAGCATGCCATATGTGCCAATTAAATAATTTCTCTATTTTTCTGAAGTTTTGAATTGCATAAGCCATTTTAGAACCATATTCCAGTTTGCATTTAGTGACATAAAGATCTGTAAACAAAAAAGAAGTTAACTCTAGGAAGCACATTCATCTTAGTTATTGAAATTCTGGTAGACAAATAAATAGGTAGCTTATGCTATCTTTCCAAGTAATTTTTTAACATATCAAAAGTATTAAGTTTCTAAAGCTGTAAAAACATTTATCCCTAAATATTTGAATTGAGAAGCTACTGGAATATTAATATCTGCACACTACTCTTTGCTCTTAGAGTTCAATGGCAACAGAGATGATTTGGACCAGTTTATTTTGTAGCTAGAGACATAGCAAACTGTTAAAAAATAGCATATGTTGAAGAGAAAAAATAAGAGAACATCATCAGCAAATAAGGATATGTGATATCTGAGTAAATTTTATTTTTATTGGTATGATGCTTGGAGATTACCTGATAGCTTTTGCCAAAGGCTCCAGTGCTATAGATAGAATTAATAGAATTAATAGACTTAATAATCCGTAGTAGTGGTTGCTGTATTTAGAGATGGTTTCACCTGTTGTTTAAAGAAATGCATGGCCTCAGATGCTCTGGTAAAGGAGTGTGTTTCCCTCCTGAATGTTACCATCAGCTTAGCAGGGTCAGCAATGTCATTTCTCAGGTTGGCTGTGCGCAAAACCGTCTGGACGTCATTGAACTAGGCCTGTTACTTGCACAGTTCTGTAGTCATGTCAGAGTAGAAATAAATTCTTTGACCTTGATAGTTTAGCTTTCCTCCCATCACTCCAACCCAGCTCTGAATGGCTTGTCTCACTTCAAAGCTATGAAGCCGAACGATCATGCAGCGACTCCCATTTTTCGCAGCTTGTCCAGTTCGGTGTGCTATGCTCACAAGTGGTTGCGGTCCCAGTATGTCTTTGCCGAAGAGATCATGCAAAAGTTTAGTAACAAATGCAGTTGTTATGCCTCCCTCTATTCTGTCTTGCAGGCTAATGATGTGGAGATTAAATTTCCTGCTGTGATTCTCAAGCACTTCTGTTTTTTGTTTTTTTTTATTATTCATTTTCAGACATCAGTATTTTCCATTTAATTTCCATAGTTTGCAGGAAATCTTCCATTATATTTGCTGTATTTTCTTAGTCCTTCCCTTTGGATTTGTATGTCTTCATTTTGAGATCCAATTTACTCAACACTTCCTGAATTGGATGAGCTTGGTTTTAAATGCATTTAAGATTTCCTCTTGCATGATATCACTAATCATTTTCCCAAGGGTTTCTGGTTCCACTACGTTGTTTTGACGGAATAAGTTCAAACAGAGATTTAAAGCCAAGAATACCGAACAAGGGGATACAAACGCAATCTATAAGATAAATTATTAGCAGAAGCGGTGTGATCGGCGTTTCTTAGCGTCCTCACAGCATGCTACCGGAAGCTAGGTTGCTACTAGCGTTCTCTTAGTGATTCATTCAGTCATTTATATTTTATAAAAGTCTACTATCATTGTGATATGTACAGTTCATCGGTTTCTTAAAATAACTTCTAGTCTAAAGGGCCATATTGGTTGCTTCTTTCTTTTGTGAGACACTACCCGTGTACATGTAAGTGTTTTTGAGTATGCTGGCTGACCTGCAACGATAAAGTGTGTAGTCGATGGAATTAGCACAGAAACACTTTTGGAACATCTAAGGTTTGTTTTCACTCACTGTTTGGTTAACAGAACCTTGACTGGGTTCTGTTTCTTGAAAATTTTTGCCCCCATTCAAAAGAGCTTTTCAGAAGTTCTGATGGAGATAGTGGGAGATTTCAATTAGTGGCCTCTGCAACCACTAATGTATTAGATTCTACTACCATTGTCAAAAACTGTGACTCACCAGTGTTTTAGGAACAAAATCTATCTGATTAAAATGAAAGACTCAGTGAAGAGTAGGATACCATAGTAAGGATTAGACATTTCCCTTTCACAATGTTTCCAGCATGTTAAAAATGTCTGCAGGTGCTCTAGCAGCTTTCTGTATTATGCTCTTCTCAATGATGAACAAAGAGTTGATAGCTTCACTCCTGAGGAGGGAAGCAATAATGATGGTGCTTCAGTCAGTCACACAAGGGATTCCTCGCCTGTGTTTGGTGCATAGAAACCAACTGCAGGTCATTAAAGTTCCAGCTGAATTTGAACTGGCTTATTTTCTCTGTAAATTGCACTGAAATGTTGCAGCTTTTTATGTTCTAAACTGGCATAAATTAAACATAAATATATATCCCACTTTCAGGTTACATTTTTTAATAATAATAATAATTATTTTTCTGCCATTGTGTCTATTCATTTATTTATTTTAATTTAATAAATCTTCCAAATGGCGCAGGTGACCCATTTTGTCTCCTTTAGCACAAGGACAGCAGCATTGTTTGTTTGTTGTTGTTGCTTGGATGCTGGGAGCATCCAAACAGCAACCACTTGATATGCTTTTGTTTGTGGTTGTTAAAATAATAACAGTTTTTAGCACTAACCATTTTTTTGACTATGTGCACTAATATGAATGCGCATGCCCTGAAAAGTCACATTGCACGCCTGAACATAAGGCCCCCGTGAAAGCCTCGGTGTAATTAGAGCACTGGATAAGTTCTTTCAGTAAGTTCATGATAAAAAAGTAAACATTGTCCAAAAATAAATATTCAAGCCAAATACATTTATTTATCTGGAGGGTTTTCAAGCCTCTTGACTGTCTCTACTGTATCATTAAAGCGTTTTTTTGCACGAGGCCACTTTATTCTGCTGTGATAAATATGATAAATAAAATGTATGAGAAACTCAACCAGTTTGTATTTTTGTATTTTTATATGAGGATGTGTGTTTTGATGTGAAAATGCTTTTAATAAGAAACACTTTTGGACCATCCAAAGTTTGTTGTCACTCACTGTTTGGTGAAACAGTGAAAATGCTTTTAATAACAAAAATTAGCTAAAGAAATGTTTTATGTCCCAAGACAACACCATCAACTGGACAAAAGGCCAAACTGCTCCAGAATCTCCTAATCTAACATGGAGATAATCTCACTAAGGAAAGTAAACCAGTTCAAATTCAAAAACCAAAGTTTTAAGCCAAGTTCCTCTTTGCACAAATACATTATTCAACATAATTTCATCCTATTGTGTAATCTGCAAACACACGCTGCATGCCTTTCATGTTTCCTGAACTAAAATCAACCTCCAGTTGTGCTGCAAGTCAATTTAGCATAAGATGCAAAGACACACAGAGGGACTTAGCTAGACAGATAGCACAGCCTCTGTCAATTGCTGTTTGTGTCCTGTCCTCAACAAACATCCAAATGAAACTGAAGATGAGTGGGGAAAAAAGCAGTCATAAAAAGCACACTGCTGTTATCAACATCCATTAAGATAAGTGAGGCAGTAGAAAATGTTTACTGATCACTGTTCTGTCAGAAAGACACATTCAGAGCTTTTGGAGGGCAATTATATTAATGTTACTGTAAAGCTGTAAGAACACTGAATTGGATTGTCTCAAAAGCACCCCTCCCTCTCTGATTTCCTCATCTATTTTGACAGAAATCCCATGAAGAGGCAGGAGCTGCTTTAAAAGACAAAATGTGATTAATCATCAGATAAAGATGGAATCAGCATCTTTGGCTAAAAGGCTTTAGAACAAATTGAACCTTCAAAATCTATTCTATAATGTGCAATATTTCAGACATTTATTAATCCATTTAAAACAATTAAACAGAAGCAATTTGTGCAGCCTCAGCTCAGCATACACACAAACTGTGAACCTGTCACTAGGTACATATTATGCAAACCACCATGTGTTCCTGGGTTCGTGTCAATGTAAAGTGTTGGGCTCATTACCTTCAAAAGTGGTAGACTAAAAGTAAATTCAAACTATTTTTTTTTCTATTTACACAACAAAGACATGGAAGATTCTCAGAGAGGAAAGGAGGCCATAAAAAAAAGATAGCAAGAAATGCAGGGAGAAATTCAAATCATCAACTCCTCCTTATTTGTATTTGAAAAAAAAAAAGAAGAAGAATTGCATAGGGCTGGCCCACATGCCTCAGAGCTTTGACTGTTACTATGGTAATCCATATCCATATCTGAATAATCTGTTTATTTATTTAATAATTTCTGTTGTTTACCAAAAACTCTCCAAACATTCTATTAAATGACAAGCAGCCAATCATATATCTTCACTAATTATATCAAATTATACTCAGGCATATGATAAATCACACAACAGTTTGGAAAACTTTGACATGTTATCAGTCTTTTAATTGTAACCAGCATACTAACAAATTAGTTATCAGCTGTGGTTCTCTGCAACCCATTTACAAATGCACAAATATCTGCAAACACTCTTGATAAACTGGTGTGATAAGCCATTTTGCAACAATTTTATCAATAATTACATCAGTCTCAATTTTTGCGTGGTACCTTCCAGCAGGCATACACTTGCACTTTACTTAGCATCTGCAGAACACCTCCCATATCTGAATGATTTCAGATAGTTTTCTTTTGTTCTGAAAAGTGTGGGGAGTGTGTGTTTTCTGACAAACGCATCATTCTTGTTCATAATATATATATATATTCAAAATAAATATCAGTACTAAACTCCATTTCATTTGTACAGTACCTCTCAAACACAAGTGTAACCCTAGTGTCTTTAAAAAAAGCAAGGAGGAAGAAATACACTTGCTATATAAGAGCAATTTGCATTTATAAGAAACATAAATTGCTTATCCCAACTACTTGTACTTTAATTACTTGTTAATCTGGATGAAATTCCTAAATCTGTGGCTGTTTTAATTTATTGTTTTTATGTATTATTGTATTTTTCATGACATATACTGCTGATTTCTCAGACTAGTCTCCCTTGTAAAAAAGATTTTAATCTCAAAGGGACTTTAATGTGGTTAAATAAAGATTTAATAAATAATATTATTATGAAAAGTCAAGAAATAAATACAGGAAGCCTGAAAATGTACAAAAGAAGCACTTTAAACCAGTAGGAAACAAAAGCAGACAAGGTGTCCACATTTTGCACCCAAGCTAGAAGCTATTTCCACAGGAAAGGAACCAACAAGGAAAAACTAAACGAGACAGGATTACAGAATACTTGCCCTTTCTCTATTCTTAAATGTCTCCTGTTTTTGCAAAGGTTACATATCCTGTAAAGGAATTTGTTTGTTAAATGCCTCTCTTTCCAACTGAGGATACAGTTATTGATTATCATTTTTTGTTGCTAGGTCTGCACTTTAAGGAACAAAAAAGCAAACTTCAAAAATATGCAAGATGATCAGACTCAATTTAAAAAAATTGTGTGTTTTTTATGAAACACATCTTAAAACACAAATTTCCAGAGCCTTAGGATCCCCTAAGTAGCTAAATGTAAAGAGCTAATGATATTAAGAACAAATGCATGGATTATAAAAACGGATTAGATTTATATAGCACTTAAGGCATTCAGAGCGCTTTATATTATACCATCTTTCCTTCCCTGGTGGCGGTAAGCTACATGTGAAGCCACAGCTGTCCTGTGCTGTCCACAGCTGGCAGATCGACATGAAAACTATTCAACCGCCACCGAACATTTAGTTGCATTCATACACCAGCAATGCTGACACATTAAGGTGAAGTATTTTGAACAGGGACACAACAACATATTGACAAGGATGAAGCAGAATTTGACACACCAACCTTCTGGTTATTGCACCAATCTGCTCTGCCATCTGTGCCGACTTTAAGTAATACAGGTACAGGTAACAGGCACCATGTGTGAGGTTGTTGTTAGGAAGTGTGTAGGAAATGGCATACATGTTCATAAAATACTGGAATAACCACTTATCAACATCAGATCAACAAAACAGAGCCAGCTGATGAAATAAAGCTGTTGTTGAAACAAACAAAAACTTATGTTCCTTCAGTAAAAAAACACTTTTTTTGTGAAATAATAACTTTCAGAGTTTCTCTAGTTTAGTTTTCTCTAGAAACTTTCATGTCTCTGCATCTAAAACCCTTCCATGCTGTTTTAATTGGTTCAAAGCACTGGGGCCATGGCTACAACCACATGGCCGAGAACATAGTGAGGTGAACTTGATTGTGATCCCATGAATCTTACAAAAAAATAAAAAATAAATAAATAGAGATGCCTCATTTTTACATCTTGATTAAACAAAATGAAATAAAACACTTCCATGCAACGCAATATGGTTACCAGTACAGTAACACCTACTGGATATCAAATATGATTTAGGTTTATTTTTTTTGTATGCATGGTTTACAATTCAAATATTTGTTGCAGTTTGCTTTGCAGTGAACTTCGGCAATGATTGAGGTACAATGTCTAAATTTCTTACTAGCTAGGCGTGGGACACTGAATATCAAGGGGATGTTCAATACTGACAGGGAACCCCTTAAATATTTACCAGGTGAACCCTAGACACTCAGTTTTATGTTATGCCAAGAGATTTGCTTGAGACAGAGCATCAGCAAATGTCAGGGTAAATCATCTTTAGGATATAAATAAAACATTACAGGGCAATGCCTTGAAAACCTCAGTGGTCCACCCTGTCTGATTCAGTATGTCTCATAAATGTCCCCCTCTTGTCCACTAGAGAAAAACAAATCGACTGGCTGAGTGGAACTTCAAAAGGGCACTAATGCACACATCCATGCATACAACAAAAACACAAATATCTGAGATATAAGTACCTGTTTTGAGTGCCTGTGATCACACCACATCTCGCCTTTACTCAAATTCACAACTGCAAAGCAGAAAGAAGCATTAGAAAATCCACTAAATCTATTATGCAGGACCAAATATGGGCCATATTGTCAGTCAAGCACACATTACCCACCCTTATGTGAACATCTCTGTCTCAGATAATCCCTCTTATTTACCCCACCTTTTCCATCAGTGTCCATTATAGTGTTCAGTGATGCATAGAGTAGGTTGCTTACAAACACCTGACGTTGTCATGTGCAGAGATGGAAAGCAGGCTTTACTCTCCTGGCGTTTGAACTGTGGTGGATCATCGGATTATCTTTTATCTGATTGAAGTCTAATTTTCTGTACCTAAATGGACCTTTTTTGACACAGCACACTGGTTAATAAGAGAAACTCTATGTTAGGTACCCTATTGCATGATTGAAGGGTCAATACACATTAAATTGTGTTTTTTTTTAGCAGTAAACAACATCATATGAATATATTTTAATGAAAACCACCTATGTGTTTGTTAAAATGGACTGATTTTGGGAGTGAAATATGGCTCAAAACGCCATATACCGGTTCAAACCAGATTTATTTTTTCAGCATCAACTGTTTGGCATTCTCCTACATCAAGAGAAAAAAAAAATCTCAGCTCCTCCACTCCGGATGCAAAGAGGGCAGGCCCTCACCCTGCAGGCACAGAAAGTTGCAGACTTTTACTGAGTGTCTTTATTTATCATCAACATTTTAATTCAGTGCTCCAGATTTGTACTTTTGAGGGCTGTTGAAACACTGAACTTCATGATCTCCATAAGAAAGTGTTTGCAAGTGACAGGGTGGTCTCAGCACTGCAATACAGCAAATATAAATGTTTGCATTATACACTTTCCACAATTTATTTATTTATTTATTTTTTTGTGTGTGTGTGTGTGTTTTTTAATAATTGTAGAGTTCGGGATTTTTTTTTATTTATTTTTTGCCAGCCAGCCGTCATCGCCATACTCCTTTTAGGGTAAGCAACCTGACAACAAATGCGTATTTCATATGAGCTAAATGCTGTAATGTTGATGCTACTGCTAATTTTCAGAGTGCAATTTTATGCATTTTCTATGCCTATACTATAAATAAAGAATATGTGCAATTATTTCTAGTCAAACTGACCACTCGAGTTACCTTTAGAGATGGATGCCAAAAGTCAGACTCGTCAAGTTTTCAAGGAAAATGCTGCTCTTCAAGTAATTGTGAAGCTCTTGGGAGGAAGGAAACGCAGGGTGCTTTGTGAATCTGTATAACTCTCATTTTGTCAAATGCCTGCTAAGCTGACCATGTCACTGAAAAAATTCTGCCTTGTGTATTTGTGACCCTGCTCACCCCAGCACCCTACTGCATAATTTAGACAAAAACAATGATTACATAGGTGAGTTTAGTGGCATTTGGCTGGTATGTTGGCACCACAAGGGCTGACACAGCTACCTGAAAACATGGATGGTTGGGTATTTGGCTTCTAAAGTTATTAAGATGCAGTTAAGGACAGTGTCTGATTTGTTTAAACGTAAAATGTTTAATTGGATAAGCTGTGCCTCCCACTTCCCCAAGTTAAGCAAGACGAGACATAGCCTTCATATCTTCCAGTATGCTATTTTTATTCTCTTTCTGCAGCTGGTTATTAATATCAGCACTGGATATATGCCATATGATAAAGTAGGTACAACATGGAAATTAATTATTGTTTGAGTCCAAGAAGTATGGAGGGCTACCAAAAAATAAATAAATAAAATAAATATATACAGAAACACAGAAATACAGAAATATAAAAACATCTCATTAAACAAACTGATGTGCCAATAAATCGTACAAAAAAAATATAAAATTGAGTTTTTCCATTAAGAAAACCAAAAATGTAACAAGTTTAAATTCAGTGTCATTTTTAACTGTTTTAATTGGACTTGTCATGAATACTCCTATTTATTTACTTTTCTATTTAATGTTCAGGTTTTTTTATTTACTTATTTGATGCTTTTTTTAAAGAAAAAAATCTTACCTTCTTTTGTGTCATGTGTCATTATCTGTACCGCTTATTCCTATTATGGGTCGCGGGGTGAGCTGGAGCCTATCCCAGCAGTGTTTCAGGTGAGAGGCAGGGTACACCCTGGACAGGTCACCAATCCATCGCAGGACACCTTCTTTTGTATGCCTGTATTTATTTTTATTATTTTCTTTTACATTTTCTTTTTACCAGTGTTATTTATTTTTGTAATTTCATATTCCATATTTCATATTTCAATATTAGAATATTTTTTTTTATTTATTCATTCAATGACATTTTCATTATTTCCAATTTTGTATTTTCTTCCTCTATTTATCTATCCAAGTATATATATTTGTTTCATTTCTGAATGCATTTCTGATTTATTATGTAAATGAGGGAGGCATTATTTCTTTTTAGGGACAGATCCTATTGGTCAAACAGCACTCAGCAGGTCACATGCTCGAAGTGCAGAGAGGACTATGCAGCCAAGCTTGTCTGGCTTTGCCGCTTGTGGCCTCAGTAGAGAGATGGAGGATTTGAGCAGTAGAACCTCCGCAGAAATGGCTGACTTTCAACAGGAGACTAAAAAAGGACCTTTGGTATGTGAAAATCAGACATTCACTGTTTCATGTGGATACAGTAACTGAGACGGTGTTTCAGCTGCAGACAAGCACAGTTAACATATAAACTGGCTGAAAGTGCTGGTAAAGTTGGCCGTGATACTCGAAGAATGTCGCCTGGATCGGTGAGATGAAAACCTTTCTTAACATCTTGCGAACATCCGGTGAAGGTTGCAACAAACCATCGGAGAACTTCCCCCGAACCACTGTTTCCTCTTCTTCCCGGTCGTTTTTTGTAACTTGTGATTTTACTGTGATTTTTGCTATTTGTTGCTGCCTTTTACTACTTTTTAATACTTTCTTTGCACAATCTGTAATGCTTTCAAGTTTTATGTAAAGCACTTTGAATTGTCTTATACACAGAATTTGCCATACAAATAAATTTGCCTTGCCCTCTCAATTTATAATTCAAGTAGGTACAAAATTTGAAAAAGCATCAAATGAATAAATAAACTGAAAAATAAAAATAGAAGTAAATCCACAGTTAAAATAGTTAAAAATATCAAAAATTAACTTGTTTTATTAATATATTAAAAATTATTTTTAAACTTTTTTGTTTAATTTGATGGCATATTAAGTTGTTTATTGAACCATTTTTATATTTCTGTATTTATTTATATTTTGGGCAGTTTCAGGCCTCCATATAGGTGTTTGTATGAATGGTTGTGGGGAAAGTAAGAACAGCCCAGACTTTGGAAGCAAGAATATTGCCCATTTAATAATCTCATGTACTTTAAGAGTAATTTTTAACAGGAAGTTATCCACCAGTTGTAAAGTATAGTTGCAAGATGTGTGATGGTTTCCTAACACATTTTTTCTCTTTAAATCAATAAACATTGCAATGAGTTTCAAATCTGGCCTTTGATTTAAACATTCTACAACTTTAATTTCTTTTGAGCATTTTCTTGTGGATTATAGGTTCCTGAGAATGATCATGGTTTTTGAAGGACCCACTTCCAATTCTACTTTAATTTTCATGGAGATGGTCTCCCATTGTTAGATAATTTGCATGAGTGTATCACTGTAACTTTTAACAACATTTCTATGTGCAGTGATTCTTATAGAAACTCTCTGAGCAGAAATTGGGACTTGCATAGATTTCAGAAGATTTGCATGCAATGTAACATGAGCAACTGTGAGATACAGTTTCAAGGAGTCTTAGGGGAAAGGATAATCACACGTCTCAGCTGCCTTATGACGGTATATGCCCCAGTCACAGACTGCCTGTAAGATCACTAATTTTGCTTAATTTTTCCATTCCATTAGTTTTTTCATGCATCTGTGGCTGTATGGAAATGCAAAAAAAGACAGCAGAAGAAAGACAAGACAATGGAATGACAAGCAATTGTCCTTCTCCTCTACAATGATGGGCTGAACTAATGAAATACATTAACTCAATCATCATAGTCAATACAGTCTCCCATAATTACATGCTCCCTTATAAGCTCTTTTACATCAGTTGAAGAAATGAACAGCTAACAAGGTCCAGCACTCAGAGCAACAAAGGCAAACACACTTTCTCTGGAAATGAGTTCCAGAGTTTATCAACAAAGCTATGCTGGTGTAGTTTGGTGACAGCTTGGAGGATCAAGGCTTTGTGCAGCCCATGTCATTGTCACTGCATACTTCTGATGCTGCCTACTCCCTTCCCACTACTCTGTGATCCAGAGGACAAGATTCTGCTGTGCTGCACCATGCAGTTTCAGCTTGGATTTCCCTATGAGCTTAGCACGGAGGGAAGCTTTCTTATTGTTTAGCACTTCAAGGACAACAGGAGAAAAGAGGGGGAAGCAAGAGAGTGAGTAAGTAAGAAAAAATGAAACGATAAGACAGCATGAGAAGGGAACACAAAAACAAAAGAAAGAGAGGAAGCAACAGAGATTGACTTGGGGACTTGGAGAGGAAATACTGTAGGAGAAGAAACAAGAATAGAGGGGAAAGGCAAAGGTTGACTGGAAAAGAGGCTACACTGTCAAAAGCTGCATGCAATATGTTTGTTAAAAAAGAGAAAAATGATTAGGTTATGCAGATAACTGTTCTGTTATGATTGATATACTATAAAGGCAGTACAGCACAAATAATGAGGACACAGTCATATAATTAACTTTTTTTAAAATCATGAAATGCCAGTATTGAGGTGCACATAATTTTAGGCTTTTCCTTTTATAGAATTATACTCAAAACCACAGTTATTTTGCACTCCTGACCAAGGGCCAGCAAGTCTTCATGCTCAAACTGGACGTTTGTCGGCTAATCCCCCAGAATAATACAAAACTGCCTAAACCTCCATGTGGCTTTTTTTTTCTTTTATGCTATTTTTTAAAGCAAGAAAATGTTCTCACTATTCTCCAAAAACTGCTCAGAAATGGCTTGAGAAATACAACAAAGAGTCCAAAGCCTCCAAACTCCAAATCCAATTAAGCATCTATTAGATGTGCTGGACCATGCCCGATCCACAGAGGCGCCAATCTGAAACCCACAAGATGAAAAGGACTGGCTGCCAAATGTCCCAATGTGAGAAACCATGAGGCACCCCCACAGGTCCTGTGTCTCCATTTTCTGACAGGTCAGGGTTGTTTGAGACATACACAGCCTCAACCCTTTAATGTTCACACTATCAAACAAAAGCAAAGGAAGATGGTTCTTTTGCATTTTTTCAATTCCCCGAGGCAATAATAATGACTTATGTTCAAACAAGTAGTTTCTGTGTGATCAGAACACTCCCAGTTTGAAGGATCAGGGGGAAATTCTGTTGTTGGAGCTAAGCAAAAACCTTGCAAAAACAGGGCCACAGAAGAGAATTTAGAAACACCCAGGTTCCTACGTGTTATTGTCGGCACAGTGGCTGCCTGACATCCTGCTACAAATCATCTGCAACAAACAAGATCTTTTTTTGTGCAGAATACCAAGAAGACTGTAAAAAATTAGTGAAAAAGCGTGAAAAGGGCAAAACAGTTAACATTCAGCTCTTTGAAATGAAGCGACTATTCTGAGAGCTAAAGAAGATCAAACTGGGAAAAAAATAGGAAAAAGAGGAGATCTTTAAACCACATTTCATTCTACCTGTCAAACTAGGAAAACAACAAATAAGCTACAATAAAAATAGGAAGTCTAAATAAAAATGATGGTGACTTCTATGCATGTGATTAATAATTTGTGGTTTCGTGTTGAATGCCTCTTATGGTTCTGTGCAATAATAGTCTAATCTTCATGTTTGCAGGCTGCATAGCAGTGGCATTAAATGTTAATCAACATAATAACATGTTTTCAGTAACAGCCTTCAGGTTATAGGGTTAGATATGTAACGCTTTACAAATGTAGTCAAAGTATGTTACCATTAATTATGATAAAACTAAGTATGTTATACTATAATAAAGAAATAATGTGAAACTGTATTTAAATATTCTAATTTTCACTATATATTATTTAGATATATCAAAAGCAAGGGGTTGATAATAACAACATAAACAGGCTCTCATCAATTGCCCCTCTGAAATTGTAGTTTCAAGTACTTATCATCATATGAAAAACACTGCAATCTTGCCAATGTTAAACTTGGAGATTGTTAGAAGGACACACATTAACCTTTCCTGTTTTTATTTAACACCCCTAAAGTTAATTGAACTCTAAAGCGTGCTGTACATTCTGCTGTCATAAAGATTAACTTGTGTTGTGTACAATTTGAACTTTGGCTTTGACAATGAAAACAGACTTGCAAGAGTGCAAATTATGTGGCATAAAATGCAGAAACTTTGGGACATCCACATTCTTCCAACACCTACTTGATTACCTGTATCATATGACACGGAGATGTCATAGATTATTCAAGCATAGCACCATATGTGCAAAAAAACCTTTTGATTCACCCTGAGACTTTAAAATCATGGTTTATGAAAAAATAATAATTATGGACAACAAATAAATTAAATCTCAAATTAAAATAATTTGTTATTAAGTATTTCTTTAAAGGTAATAATTGTCTTTCATGATAAATTCAGCATTTTTTCCACAAAAAAAAAAAAAGTAAAAAGGCCACAGAAAAGAAAACGTTCTGGTTATCAACCACTCACTGGAGGCTGAGGTGGCTTTCACAAATGCGACATGCGCTACAGCACGGTTTATATTTGCTATGCCTCTTTATCTATGTCTTGAAGCTGTGGTCATGTAACAGAAAGACCACCTCAAATAGCTTTGGAAATTACTCTATCAAGGTCTGTCATCATTTAGGAATCTTGTTAATCTGCAGACTTCAGACAAATTAAAGCACAGTGAAAAAAATTGGAAGAAAAATGCAGCTTCTACTGTAAGGTCAGAATTTCTTTGTATTTATTATATTTTCAAACAGAAACAGAAACACTCAATATCTTCTTCTGCACTTTTTTAAACAGTTGTTGCTAATGTAATAATAATAATAAAAAAAAAAAACAGTCCTATGAGCATGATGTGAGCATGAGTCCACAAGCTTGAGCCTCGAGCAGAGGCGGACTGGCCATCTGTGTGTTCTGGAGAATCCCAGGACGGCTGGTGGCTGCCTGCCACATGAGGGTATGATGGCTACAGGCTGCAGAACTTGTCGTCAGCTGTATTTTACCCCTGCTAGTCTTCACACCACTGTCTCATAGGTGGCAGCAATGCACCTTTTAGTTGGTTGCCATGCGCCCGTGCTGGCAATAGATGGATGGATGGATGGATGTATGGATGGATGGATATCTATCTATCTATCTATCTATCTATCTATCTATCTATCTATCTATCTATCTATCTATCTATCTATCTATCTAT
>JBAMHW010000018.1:17855232-17869785 GCA_037177495.1 Rhadinocentrus ornatus | reverse complement strand
CTGTTAAGTTGGCCACCGACGCAGCAGAAGTTGCGTCAAGGTGGTTGTGGATCAAGAGGGGAGAGGCATGGCAAGTAAGGTAGCGCTACCTGGACACAAGCTGGGGCCTGATCAACCCTGGCTGGGTCGCCTGAATGAGAAGGTGTGATTAAAAGCTATCTTCTTTAATGGCCAATGTAACAAGCTAGCCTGGATACTAATGCTTTCAGGAGGACAACAAAATTAAAAGTTTATTTCCTCAAAGAGTACTGAAAGAATTACACAGAAAACACCAGACACTGCAAAGTTGCCATCCTTGTCACTGGGTGTCCAGTTCAGACAGTCTGGACCAGACATGGTAAACATCTGAAGGACTGTGGTAAAATGCACATAAGTGGGCACTGCCTAAGTATAAAAGTAGGAAGTGCGTTGGAAGTAGTAAAAAGCATTGGAAGTGCTCTATTTAAGCTTACGTGTGATTGGATCAGAGAGCAGTGAAACAGACGGACCCCTCGGAGACAGGAAAAGGATTAACAACCTTTATTGAATCTGGAAACATAGGAGGAATGGTCTTACTACTTAAAGACGTGGAGTAGTCAGTTCTTCCTGGAGCCACGGAGCAGGGAAGGGAAAGTAGAGTAGCCCATGCATGTTGCAACGACAAGGTCCAACACGGAATGTGTGTGGTGCTGGAGTATATATGGATTGTTGAGAAGACTGGATACAGGTGTGGATGATTAGGAACCGGTGATTTGTTTGGCTGGCTGGCTGGGGTGTGAACAATCTGTAATTAGAGTGTGACTGCAGTGCATGGCTGAACCTGGTGTAGATGTAACAAGCAGGTACCCTCAGTAGGGAGGTTATGTTAGGCCCTTAACAATAGACATGGGAGATGGGCTCTACTGAGAAGGTGAAATACAGGAGTCACTGACTCCAAAATGACAAAAGTTTATGAATGCAGAACTCATGAATAGGACCTGCAATAATTCCTTTCAGCAAAGCTAATCAGAGCAGTTATAAACTATAAGCTTAGTTCCGGTTATAAAGTTACAATGTGTTAAAAATGACTAAATTAAAATATATAAATAATTATATATATATATATATATATATATACACTTTAGAAATCTGTTTAATTTATCAACAATTAAAAAAGGAGTTTCTAGCAGGGGATTGGGTTTGTGGAAAATGTGGTAATAGGCAATTATGGCAACTCCCTGAAGGAAGTCAGAGCTGTCTGTCATTAGCACAAAATAGACACTTCATAACTACAAAAAGAAGAAGAAAGAAATTCAGATGCATCTGGAAAGATCTTGCCAAGAATTTCTTGTCCTGTGTGTAAAATGACTCCAAATGAAGATATATCATTGTAAATGATTTCCTGAAATATAGCTTTTATGTGCTAAAAACTGTATGTTTTTGAAAAAGCTACATTTTCTTTAGATAAATGTAACCTTCTATCTCTTAACTGATTGATAATGATCACTGCTGATTAGTTTTTTGCTACATTAAAAAGACCAACTTCTCCTGAGAACCTTGCTGCTCAGGGAGCTTGCTTCCTGATTATTACAGGGCTAAAAGCTGTGTGCCAGTGTGTGTCCCTGTTGTCTACACAGCACAAAAATGATAAACAACACTGCAGAAGGTCATGTTAGGAAGTGCGGGAGCATAGTGTGAATGGAGGGAGGTGGGGAGATTGAGTGTGCTATGGAAAAGCCATCAACTGCTCCCACCACACCCACCCCTCCCATTTTCAGCTCAGCACACTCTTTAGCAGAATTATTGATGGTCCTTGTGAGGTACAGGGGATGGGGATGAAGATGTCTCCATCCCTAGGCTACAAAACAAGAGCTATGGCAAAGGGTGTGGTAGCAGAAAGAACAACACATGTAGTATTTATTGCTGTGTACAATATGAGGAGAGAGAGTGAAAAATAGGGGCAGAACAGTGAATCTCACACGACACTGCTACTCTTGTATTAACATTGGTGGATGAAGCAGATGTCTCAATGACACACTGAAAGTTATGAGATAGCAGCATCACTGCAGGCTGTTGTTTTGTACATAACAGCATCCATGTCATATAACAAGATATACAACCAATAACTATGGAAGTTTTTTTATTCTATGGATGTGTCTGGACACATCCATTTTATTTTTTTATTTTTTTATTTTTTGAACCATCAAAATCATCAGGAGGTAATTCACAAATTTAGTTATAATCCTTTTACCCACTGAGTGAGTAAAAATATTAGAAAAGAGAGTGGTTCCTGGAATTTAATTTGAATCAAAATATGGATGTCTTTCTTCATTAATTCCTAAGTGGGATTTGATGACAAAAATATAGAGGCTAGAATGTGTTGTTCTGTGTTCCTCAGTTTCATCTCACTTAAAGTACCTTATCACTTCCCTGCAACAGCTATCTGCTTTTTCTCTCTACCACAAGCAAGTCTAGTACATTATTATGATAGTTTGTTATTCCAAACTATAAATGTATGCGTTTCTTTCCTCTGGCTTTGGCTGTTCCACTTTTCTATGTCTAATCCAAATAAGATCAAGGATGTAATGTGTTGCTTTTAGTCATAAAAGCCTTTGACCTTTTTTGAATTAAACAAGAGTTTGTAAATGTGGCATCCTTTTTCCTTTTCCTCTCATTGTTGTCTTAGTGAAACAAACATTTCACACCCTCAGCGATTTTCAATCACTAATGTATAAAGGTGACTCTCATGTTGACAGTTAATGAAACTCACTGCTCCAGGACCCATCAGTAAACCCATAAACAACAGACCCTCTGATGTTTATTCATAGGACGGGAAGGAGAAGAGCAGTGAGCCAAGGAACTCAGACAACAGTATGGCCAGAGTCCATTTTGACAAATGCCATGGCCATAAAAAATGTCCCAGTCATCTGTTTATAGGGATGAGATCATCATCAGAAGGGGATTTTTCATGATATGTTCTAATCATAAAACGTCAGTAGACATGAATGAATGACTGAAGTAAGTCAGGAGTTTAAACCCTTGTCAAAGACAATGTTGGACACATGGTAGCTTAATAAAGGTTATTAGCTTATTTTTGTACTCTTGTTGTGTCTACTGTAGTAAATCAATTAAATTAATTTGATAATCCCCTAAGTAGTTATGATAACATATGAGGTATCATCTATCTTTTGTATGACTTTTTATGTGTATTGTTTATAAATATACCAAATATTTGCTTCTATGACTTTTCCCCCCTTCTTCTAGTCATAGTGGGGTACTTCTGGTATGTTGATTATTTTGTTTAATAATGTACTTCCTCTAGGCATCCAGTAAAAACCTTCTGTGTTCATTTATTGAAATTCCATTAACAAATAGAAGTGTGTTGATTTCTGCTAAGTTTTGTGAACATGTCATGCAAAACATCACTGAAAAAATATAGAAGAAAAATTCTACATTAATATATTGAAGATATTCGCTACTTTAAAAAGAAAAAAGTATTAAGAAAATCTGTGATAGAAATCTATCCTAAAAATATCTCAGTTCTTCATCCTTGCATTGAGTCATCCAGCATCATTATCCCTACCAAGCAGTTGCTTTGGATCTTGAGGGAGTAACTGACACATACAGCTGAGTCACTGTGATGATGAAAACTGACACCATAGATAAGGTTTCTTTTTATGCTGTGGCCTAACATTTTGTCAAACGTCATGCTATGACACTGATAAACAGTGAGTGAGGTTCAGTAACAGGGAGGTTTGTGCTGCAGCCTTTTTTTATGATAGAGCATGCACTCTAACAAAGGAAGTTAGTAGAATTTAAAGAGGCAACCAGCTGCAAAGCTCTTTTTGTGTCACAATTAAAGGCCTGTGTATTATGTCAATGTACATTAACAAATTTAGTCAATAAATTAAGTTAGTCAAATTCAAGATGACCATTTTGATTAAACAGTTCACTCAAATACAAACTAGAAGCATATAAACAGTGCAGACCTGTGCCAAGCCATTGTATTCTTTTGCCCAAAATTATTGCCTTTAGTATTTGAGTTAGAAGCTCTAAAGGCAAAATTATCCCTATCTCCCTAAGGTGGCGCAAACCTACATCACAAACCTGTGGTCACATGACCACGAACAGCTTGCTGGTGAAACCAAACATCATACCAGCATCTGTGTTGAAGTGTGCAGTTTGTTCTTATAGTTTTGAGTTTTCTTCATCTGTTTTTGATAGAAAATTATCCACAACTCACCCTGAGCTTCAGTGTCAAGACTAGAAAAAGAAGCAAAGCTAGTGGCAGTAGGACTGAATAAATGCTGTTGTGTTTATCAACTGTCATCCTTTTGTTGTACCTCCACAGTGCAATAAAGGCTTATTGTGAAGGAGCTGTTAACAAGAAACATTCAGAACTTCCCAAAAACCACCAACAGGCGTTTGTTATTGTGATCCAGCCATATCATGGTATTTTTGGAATCTAAACAAAAACAACCATAAGTTTAAAAGTTATATCATAATAAATGTTTTACTTACTCGTCACAAAATGAATTGAACAAATTGTTGAATATTTCAAAGGACTCCAACATTGTCTTCATTAACACACTCAATAGCCGCTAGCCAGTTATCACATCTTCCTGGGTAGTTTAAAGAATGATTACTTGCTGTCTGTTGAACAACTATGTTTATGGCAGCCAACCACAACCCAACATATTTATAAGAAACTCTAATAAAATAATAATAATAAAAGAAAATTATGAGGATCGATGCTGAAAATCCAATAGCATTACGGTTTAGCAACCTTTTTTTTTTATTGTCACGAATGTGACAAGGTTGTATCTGCTCTGCGCCTGTAAACAATCCTTAAATCCTTTTTTCTGGATCCAGGTGGAAATCTGGATCACCCCCCAAATCTAAACAGTAGTATCTCATTCCAATTCAGAGATGTTCTAAAAATGTCATCAATATCTGACTATTACTTTCTAAATTATGTTGCCTTGGCGGAGGTATTAACCTAAAATAATAAGCTGCCACATTGAATCTGAGACTACTTGAAGGATTTGAACCCCAGCCCTCCTGCTCCAAGGACAGCACCACTAGTACGTCTTCTCAAAGACATTCACGTATAGACTATTTTTACTGGAATGTAACATTGTACAAGACTCTGATATTGTGTTGTAGTGTACTGTAATGTATTGGGGCAGTGATTCTGTTGCATCACTGTACATGTTGCATCACAAGATAATGTCAAGTGATAAACTGACATAACTGAAATGTGTTGGTGTAGTGGTGGTTACTGCCTTTTGCTTTGTGGTTGTAGGTGTGACCATCACACCATGTTCTCAAGTTTGCTATAGTTTTCTTCTTGCTAGTTTTTACACAAATTCATGGAACCCTATGAATAAATAAGACTAATAATGCCTTTTTGCAAGTTATTATTCTGCTGTTGTCTTTAAGCCTCTCCACCAAACTGCAACACACTAAAGGGACATTGAGTAATTATGAAAAGAGGAAGCTTTATTTTCCAGAAATAGGTGGTGTCTTGTTCATGTCAACTCTGGGTTGTTCCCACTCATGGTTAAACTTACTCATACTTATCATACTCCAGCCAAATATGGAGGAGCTGTGGTTATCACCTTTTATTTTTAACAAAAATGTGATTATGATAAAGATTCTAGACTTATTTGTGGTGCCATTCAAGAGACACGAGGCTGATCGTGCTGTACAGAAAAGTGAAGGAGAATGAAACCATCTGTTAAAAACATGCAATGCAAAAATAAAAAAACCAACAACATTGTAAATAGAAATATAAGACAGCAGAAAGTATTTTGTGTGTAAGGAATTAATCATTGTAACATTTATAAGATAATAATAAGAAAGAGAAGAACAATTAAAAAAATAAAACAAGAAAATTGCTTGAACAGATTTTTTATATTGTATGGTAAATATTGGTATTGTATCACAAGTGATAGGTAATAAAATTTTGTAAAACAGTAGAAAATTAAGTTTAATTTATATGTGGAAGTGGCTTAAGTTGGAGCACTTTTATGGTAAGTTGCTTGTTTTTGTGCTTCATTGTGTTTCTTTTCTAGTTTCACTGTGACTGCAGTTTTGGTCAAGTATTTCACAAAGTTGTACTACCTCTTTAAATTTAGAACAACGTTATTAGGAAACAACCAACCACCAGCTGTCGCTAATAATATATCAGACAAGAGGAAGATTGTTGACCAGTCATCATTATCACACCTAACAGCAACACTTCCTGCTTGTCTCTATGTAAGCTTGTGGTTTTGACAGAAATGTAGAGAACAACCCATACTCGTACAGAGTGAGTGAGAAAACAGAGAGTCAGAGTAAATTTGATGGGAAATGTTTTTGACACTCATTAAAAAGTGACAAGTTGCAGTCGACAGCATTTGAGAGCACAACAATGGACCCACAAGAGATCCGAGAGGGATACTTGGTGAAAAAGGTAAGACTATCTTCATTAAAAATACTAACACATCTATTTTACACTTTACTAAATTTCTTTACATGTTTCCTGCTGATGTGCAAAATTTAATAATATTAAACAGTAATTATATCTGCACTTTTAACTCACTCCCTGCAACAAGTGCATTCATATTTACTGATGGTCTAAAGTTTGGAGACACTTTCACATTGAATTTAATTAAAAAGTGTCTCTAAACTTTTGAGTAGTACTGTTTGTCTTTGAAAAAACACGCTCTTTCTCTGTAGCTGAAAGATGGTGACAGATAGGTGCAACTCCAGCTATTACTGTCTGAGTTTAAACCACAAGTGAATGGCCCCTTGAAAGAAAGAGAGAGAGAAAAAAAATCAATATTCAAATATATAAACTAAAGTTGTAAGGATATGATGAAGAGGACTAACTGATAATGGCAAAGATATATGTTGTAAGTGAATGGACCAACATTTAGAGACAGGAACACAGGAACAGGCTGCCACTTTAAAGTTGAGACACAGAAATACACACTTCTGTTTTCTAGTTGAAACAGAAACGAAGAGTGAAACATGAAATGATTAGTGGAGACAATTCTTGGGAATTGTATATCAACTTGCATTATGCTTAACTAGTGGGTGTAATCAAAATAAATAAATAAATGATAAAAGAAAAAAAATGAAGGGAGCAGAGGTTTCCCACTCTGATGCCTTTTTTTTTTACATTGAGCCAAGACTTTCTTCTCTCTGCACACATCTGACACGTCCACCAGAGGCACATTTATAAGATGTAATTGGAGTGACTGCTTGTGTTTGCTTGGTTTCCTCTTGGGTTGAATTTGGTGTTGTCAGACATAATTTTATTACCTTGTCTACTAAGCATATTGTTGTTGTTTTTTAAAGTCTTATTAACCTTCTACCATGTTTTTTTTTTGTTTGTTTGTTTGTTTTTTGAAGGGCCAATTTTATGGCAGTAAGCTGATAATTTTTTATTACATATCTCTCACCTTAATGGTTATGCCCAAAGATGGTATGCTCGTTACACTCACTCCCTTATGAAATGAATACTGGAACAAAAAGGTATTATGGAAACAGGTGGTGAGTCTTTGTCATATCAGAGTGTAACAAGTGCTTAAATATATACATATAAATCCTTCAGCATCTATAATTCATTAGACAATGATGAATAAACAAGTAAGAACACAGTTATGCAATGTCACTATAAAGGTTTCATAATGGAAAATGTTTCTGCATCATGTTGGGTAACATTATGTACTTCTCTTAATGTAAGTGATGTACTTTCTCCACTTAAGTCTTCTAACCTAGAAGTTGATATGTTAATTTATCACAAATGAGGTCCCACAATGTTGTTGGGATTAAGTCATTTTGGAATTAACACCACAAAAAAGTATTCTGCCTAGATATTTATTCTAAATTGCACTTGATATGTGTGTCTGTTTTCCCATTTGGCACAAATCTGTCTTAAGGCCAAGTGACACATGCAACATTGTTGGTTTTGGCCTTGTCATGAGATTTAGTTATGAGAAAGTGTTCCATCGATGTTGATATTTTTGGGCGAGGATTTAATGAGAAAACGTCATCATTTATAAACAGCAGTCACATTTTCCACTCTTTAAACATGTGCTGGCTCACTGGAGATTGTGGATTCTTTTCTTACACCATTCGATTTAGTTATTGAAGCTACACTAAAGCATGACCATCCTGTGTGAAATTCAGTTTGAGACCTTGAAATGTATAATTATTTACTATATATTTGAAGGAAGAAATACATTAATCTTTGTGGGAAAACTAGCCACAAATATAATAATTACCTGTGGATAAATATGCTTTAGGTAATTTTTCATTAACAAAATTCGAATCTGCAGTGCAACAATTTAAAAATACTGAGCAAAACAAAAGACAATACTGGCTGTTTAATAAAAGTGAGAACAGCTCATTCTATTTGGAGAAACCAGTGCAAACCAGTTGTGACTATTTGTGGAGTTGGGACATACTGCTAATTTGCTGTTGGAACAGATTGAATGAAAAGCTAATAAGCTAACGAAGTTAGCGCATGTTAGATGGAGAATGTGATAGACACCAGGTAAAGCAAGGCGACATAGTACAGATTGATGAAATAATGATAAGCAAATGCAATATTTTAAATATGTTTCCATGTGCACATGACCTTGCATAGTTTCTTCCGGTTTCTTCAGAACTGCTTTTCTTTTTTTGCAGATATATTCATTTAGTTATTTTAACTGAGCCTTGCTGCCTTATCCTAATATTAAAACTGGTTAATGCTTAGCAGAGTAAGCATGTTTATTGGTGGGTGGAGATATTTGCATATTCATGAATGAGGAAGAACACATAGTGTCATATCTTGAGTACTTTAAAAGTCAAAAGAGCTCTTTTTCATCTGGCAAAAACTTTAAAATGTACAGTTTAAAGGGACACACATGAGTTTTCAGAGGATTTTTAACTACCAGAGGGGAGACTTTTATATTTGAGGTGTTTTCTACACAAATGTCCTAATTTATATAACTTCACAAAAATGAGATTTAAAACAGGGGCTGGCCTTAGTCATGATCCTTAGTTTTATTTAACTGAGCTGTTCTTGGCAGTATGCTTTGGGTCATACTTCTCGTAGAAGGTCAGCTTCATAATTTAAATCAATGAATGCAGGCAGCCCAACACAAGGGAGAAAATACAAAAAAACTATTGCATACCCACAAACAGTTCCACTTATCAGGCAGCAACTTGCATATCCTTCACATCATGCCACCAAGGGTTTGCCAAAGTCAGCAAGTAAAACAGAAAACAAAACACAGCTAACATCAGTAGAGGAGGAATTCATGCTAAAGTGTTGCATACATGTGGCTTCTTCTGGTGGTTAAATTTGAAAAGAGGAGAAGATGAGGAGAGCAGCAAACATCGCTAGTGATGTGAAATGCTAGGCATAAATAAAAGCGTATAGTAAATTTACAGCATACATTTTTTAACTTTTGCTTAAGGCTGTCTGTTGTCTTATTGATCTGCAGGGTACAGTGTTGAACTCCTGGAGGGCAGTGTGGGTGGTGTTGTCAGATGATGGGGTGGATTTCTATAAAAAGAAAACCGACCGTTCACCGAAAGGAATGATCCCACTAAAGGGAGCCAAACTCCTCAGCCCCTGTCAGGATTTCAACAAAAGGATGGTAAGAAACAGTCAAGCACAACAAGTAGAAATCATAATTTTACTGAAGAATTAAACCTATAATTACAATCGGGAATCAAGGGTATATGAGCGTTATAGAATAACAACTTACAATCAAATTGTAATTGGTATTTTTGTCATTTTCACTTAGATTAGGGGCTGCTTTGGATGTAGAATGTTGTTATATCTGAAGGACACTCTCTTGAGAACACTAAATATAAAGATTTAACTAACTGAGCACATTTGGTTTAGCTGGTCTTCAAGATCACCACAGAGAAAAATCAGGATCATTTCTTCCAAGCCTCACACATAGAGGAGAGGGAATCCTGGGTAAAGGACATCAAGAGAGCTATTGCATGCCTGCATAATGGAAAAAAGTTTGCCAGAAAGTCCACACGACGCTCCATTCGCCTGCCTGACACAGTGAACCTGAAGTAAGTTCTGTGAAATCTTGCTGTTTTTATCAGTTATTTAGGTAATATATTATTTCTACTTGTTGTTTTTTTTCTTAACAACTGACACATGCCAATACCTATCTAATAGCAGTTTTTTTTTGTTTGTTTTTTTGGTGTTCTTGCTGGCTGGTCTTGCATAAAGCATGACAGATAAAATAGCACAGTTTGATGGAAGTTTCACATAAGTTCAACACATGCCAAAATAGGTATAATTATAGATAATAGATAATAATAAAAATATAATATTAAGAATAGAATTTGACAGGCCCATAATGCATTGTTACAGATTTTTAGCTCTTATTGGACTTTTTCTGAACAAGCCACATTGACCTTGCTTACATTTTATCTTCTCAGTGAGATTTACATGCTGATGAAAGACCAGGATGATGGAGTCAGAGAGCTACAACTGCAGCAGGATAACAGAGTGTTCAACCACTGCTTCACCGGTACAACTATCTTCTTCTTTTTTTTTTATGTTACAGGTGTGGAGGAAGTTTTCCTTCTTTTTTTAACCATCTGATTTTTCGATGCTTCTCTATTTTTGCATAGGTGCAACTGTTATTGAGTGGCTGGTTTCCAAGGGGAAAGCAAGAAATAGCCCTGAGGCCGTCATGTTAGGAACAGGGCTTCTGAATGAAGGCTTTCTCCAGCCTGCAGGCGACATTTCAAAACAGAGAGCAGAGAGTGGAGAGCAAACATCGTTCTTAGATGATACCAAAGCGCTTTACTACTTTGTAAGCACAGTGAAACAAAATCTACCATTAAGGGAAATGTTACCTTTATGGAAATGAAAGTTAAGCATTTATCAAAAACTACAATAGGAAACTTAACAGTACAATGGTTAGAAATAAATATGAAAATGATGTGTGTAAAAAGTAGGGGTATCAACTGTATGCATGACTGTGCTTTCAGGCTGACAGCGGGTTCTTTTGTGAAGGCTACTCCAGTGATGAAGATGTGCTTCTGAAGGAAGAATTCAGAGGAAACGTCATAAAGCAGGGCTGTTTGCTTAAACAGGTAAAAGTCACAGCAACATCCTTACCAAAACAGGCATCCTTACTTAATCTACAACAGTGGTTCCCAACCTGGGGTCGGGGACCTACCAAAGGGTCCTCCAAGGAGCACAGGGGGTGTCTGAGTCTTTGAACTTTAAGAGCCATTGTGATTAATGTCCACATATTGGTCCTATTTTTAAGATCTTTAAGTTAACCTAACTTTGGCTTTATCAAAGGACAGGACTCATTCAGAATACAGTCAGAACCTCTGATCACCAAGATACTGGGGGAAAAAAAAGAAAAAACCCCTGATCAGAATCCATTGTTCTTTGTTGTCTTGTACCATTAAGAGGAAGAAATTAGAAGTCTGTTTCACATTTGATATGACTATAGAAAGGCCATGTTTATGATTATGTGTTTTCATGTTAAAATATTTCAACACAGGGACATAGAAGAAAAAACTGGAAGGTGCGAAAGTTCATACTGCGAGACGACCCTGCTTACGTGCACTATTATGATCCTTCAAAGGTAGAAAAGCTAACTTGGACAAATCTGCACTTGTTGAAAATAAATTAGAAAAAGAAAAACTTTATCTTTTGTCATCACTCTATATGAAAGGTTGATGACCCTCTGGGCTCAGTCTATCTCCGTGGAGCTGTGGTCACAGCTGTGGAGCATGTTCCTGATGGTGAGTGAGGCTGTATATCTACAGGATGCACATGTTGTTTCCCCACTGTGACCAAAAGAAATCAAACTTGTGTGTATCGGTACAGTTTCACTTCAAGTCACTTGACTTCACTTTTTTCTTTTCCTGGTTTCAGCAAAAAAGCATGACATTGATGGTAACCTCTTTGAGATCATCACTGCAGATGAGACTCACTACTTCCTCCAAGCTGCAACAGCTGAAGAAAGAAAGGAGTGGATCAAAGCAATACAGACAGTGTCAAAAAGTGGGAAATAACAGCAGCAGGGGGATATTTGCCAGCCACGTTTCTAACAAAATTGAATTACTATTAAACATTGATGCTGTTTTCTTTCTATGTAAAGTAACTGGAAAGTTTCACTTTTCTACACACTATAAAACTACTCACTGGATGTTTGTGCACTATATGTATCAATAATCAATTAAAAAGAAATTAATTAAAAGATCCACATTTCATTAATTAAATCATAATCAGTAATTTATATGTTATTATATGTTCAATAATAGTAGTAGTAAACTAGAAAATGCTGGTAATATGAGTGAGAGTGTTATGCTAGCATCTGGGATGTATTTATATCATAGATACGTAAATGTGCTTGCCAGTAGAACTCGTCAGTATCAGCCTTTCAAAAAGTTGCAAATCTAAAAAAAGTGCCTTGCAACTGAAGGTCGGTTACAGAGCAGAAGAATCTCCTTTTATGGGCATATTTTTCACCCACGGGCATTTTATGGTTTCCTACTTGTTCTTATGTCTTTCAAATGTTTGAGATAGTTACAGCTATCACACAAACAAAAAACAGTCTGTTCCTGACTGTGAACTAGCTCTGAATGACAGTTAAGACTTTGTTGTTTTCCGGCCTGCTGCAAATGTGTGACAATTTATCTGCTACATAAATGACTGGCTTGAGTAATAGCGAGACTATTTTGCTGTCTTAAAGAGAAAACAACATCAGATAGGAATGGTGATTTCCTACTAAGGAAATCTAAAATAATTCAGTCAAATGTATTATAGTAGGGTAATTCCTATAAGAAGCATTATCTAAGTTTAGTGATATGCATGATGGACTCATACTGCTCATTTGTTGCATGTTTAAGCAGGTGATAAATACAAAAAGACCAAAAGAAATGCCTAAAATCTATTTAGATGAAATCAGCATTGTAACAAACCAGAACCCCTGTTTCCTCCTGTGATCAGATTCTCTCGCAGATGTTTGCTCTAGCCATCATGAACAGTTTCACTTCAGTGAATCAACTTGAATAATTTAAACAACATTGTCCTTCCTGTGTGGTCAGACACATGGGCACCAAACACCCACTCACACATTTAGACAGCTGTTCATTTTGTTCCCCCGCCTACTCCTCACCACAGATGATGAACTGTGCAGAGGGCCCAACTTCTGTATACTAACCTTAAGCAAATCTTAAGTTCTTGGGTTTATTCAGCCTAACAGTATATTCTCCAAAGGTTATTGCTGAATTTGCACATTTTCTAATGATTGCCAGTAATGTTTCTGATTTTAGTTTATTATTTGTTCTTAAAGAAAAAGAAAAACAGAATTTGTTGTTTGTCATTCATTTATAAACTGAAGGCATCTTACAGTTCTAACACTGGAGGGCACTATATATCAATCTAAAATTTTTGCTTTGTGTTATACATCCTTGCATGGAGGAATCCTGTTGCAAATGGTCACATGCCAATGAAGTTCATATAAAAAAATATATAGTGAGAAGTAGATTTAGCCCTCTGCTTTACACATTTTATGTACATATACAGTGATATTTAAAGATTATGTGGTCTATGATCCACATATAGCCTCAAAGTGTACTTTTTGATAAAAATAAACAAATAAAAACAAAAAATAAAATACCAGATGCCATTCATTTACGCTCCTGGGAAGACAGCAACCCATTAAAAAAGCGGAAACCAATTTCTCTTTTTAGGTAAGAGAGGTAGGCTTGTAAGGTTCTCTGTGATAATATTGACCATTTTTATAGGCACAATGTGGTTATTGTAGTAAGAATATTGCATTGGTTTTTATTGTAATGAGGAATGTAATGTGAAAATTAATTCAGAAGTTTTGCATTCAGGTCTGATGAAAAAAAGTATTCTGGAAGTTTTAATGTTTTTGCACACTGATATACTTATAGACGTATACTTACAAAGCAGAAAACACTGTCAACAGGTTAATAACTTTAACTTAAGGTGACTAAATATTTACTGATTACAAACAATGCTGCCAGTGTCTGGAGTAAGCAAGTTAACACTGCTGTAACAACAGTAACTACATCTACAAACTATTACGTTAATTCCTTTCATCACATTGATCTCCTCCCTGAGTCACCACCTTATCGTGGTGGAGGAGTTTGTGCATCCTGACAATCCTAGTGGCTATGTTGTCAGGGGCTTCATGTCCTGGTAGTGTCACCCATGGCAAACAGGTGTCTAGGGGAGGGACCAGACGAAGTGCGGCTCAAATCACCCCTATGATGATGACAAATCAAAGACCAGGGTTTCCCTTGCTCGGACGTGGGTCACCGTGTCCACCCTCTGGAGCCAGGCCTGGAGGTGGGGCACGGAGGCGAGCACTTGGTGGCCGGGCCTCTGCCCATGGGTCCCGGTCGGGCTCAGGCCGAAATGATGACATGGGCCTCCCCTCCCGTGGGGTCACCACCTGCAGGAGGGGCCATAGGGCTCGGGTGCAGTGTGAGCTGGGTGGCTGCCAGACGGTCTGATCCTCGGCTGCAAAAGCTAGCTCTAGGGACGTGGAATGTCACCTCTCTGGCGGGAAAGGAGCCTGAGCT
>JBAMHW010000018.1:17825578-17845915 GCA_037177495.1 Rhadinocentrus ornatus | reverse complement strand
TGGGAGAACTTGCAAAATAGCAGGGTGTTCAAATACTTATTTTCCTCACTGTATATATATATATATATATATATATATATATATATATATATACATACATATACATATTATTTTATGTTGTATTGTAAATATATATCAGGAATAACAGAATAGAATAAAATAAACCCACATGTTTTAGCAAACAATATGCAATGAACAAAATGGACAACAAGATTTGTTGTTTTTACATGAGTATATTAGTTGAGATTAGGCATTATAAGTTTGTGGTTTGGGATTGGAGTTTAAGTACATGAGTGGTTCTACATGTCACAAAATAAATATTAACACAGGTACAAAAACCTAAAAGGAATAGAACAGTATAATAGACACTGAGCATGTCCTATCAAACACTTTTCAAGTCAATAGGGTAGTAAAAATGCACACATTTTTCATTTCAAAGTACTACAACTTACTCAGTGTTGAATGTACTCAGGGCCTTCCTAATCCTAATCTTTTTGTGTGTTTATGTTTGGATTCTATTGTTCCTAAGGGATCATTGTGTTCACAAAGTTGTTGTTACGTACCCCTTTTGTCTAGGGGAGCTAAAGGGCATAATAACACAAAAACACCGGTAAACCAAAGTAAAATAATCCCAATTTATTTACAATAACAAAAATTCTGTACAAGCCCCCAACTGAAAGTGTCCTTTTCAGGTAACAAATAAATAAATAAACATAAAGTGTCCCACAAAAGGAACTGCACAAAACCGGCAGTACTATATTAATTCAATATTAATACAAACAAAGAAAACTTAACCAAAGAAATCCTACATAACTATTTAAACAGAAATAAGAAGCAAAAATACTTCAAACAAAAACACTTCAAACAATCCCTAATAAATAAAGGAGGGGAGATACTTCAGATGCCGGTCCACAGCCAAACCTGAGGCAGCGCTGGCACAGCCACATTTGCACATCCTGGCGCAGACTGACAGGCCGGAAGTCTAATCAAGGTCCACAGCCAATCCTGAGGCAGCGCTGGCACAGCTACATTTACATATCCTGGCGCAGACTGACAGGCTGGAGCCCCATCCAGAAAAGGCCAGGGGCCTTAACAGTTGTTAAAAAGCAGCAAATGTTTAACAAGATTATATGTTCAAACGTAGTCACCCCCTTTTCAACATTAACGGCATTTTTATTTCATTCATTTTTGTATTTTTTTTTCTTTACTTCATTAGTATGCATACCTTTCTGTGCAGTCATGTGGATCTCCTTCTGCTTTACTTTATTCTCACTATAAATGAAAATAGTCCCTCCCTAAGTAAAAATTGCCTTAGTTATAAATATGTCCTTCCTTAAGGTTGTAAGCTACAATGTTAAAGGGCTTCATAGCCCATTGTAGAGAAAAAAATTCTCAATCAATTGAAAAAATATAACTGCCAAATAGCGTATTTGCAGGAGACACACCTGTCTGACAGTGAGCATGATAAGATAAAAAGGTCTCAGGCAGATAAGGTGTATTACTCATCTCATCAGTCTGGCAGAAAGAGGGGAGTTGCCATTTTGATACACAGACAAATAAATTTCACACAACTAACTATATATAAAGATTCAGAAGGTAAGATATATTCTAATTAACGGGGTTATAGATGGTGTAAAAGTCTCCCTATTTAATAAATATGCCCCAAATGAGGATGAACCTGATTTTTTGAGTATATTTAATATTTTTTTACAGCATAGCACTGGAATTTTATTACTTGCGGGGGATTTTAATTGTGTTATGTCCCCTCACCTGGATAGACGGCCCATTTCTAAAAGCCCTGTGTCTCGAATGTGTAAAATATTTAAGCATTTAACAACAGAGATGGGTCTAGTGGATGTTTGGAAAAGAAGATTCCCCAGAGCAAGGGATTTTACATTTTATTCGCATAGACACGCATCCTACTCTAGAATCGATTTTTTTTTTTTTTATGCCTAAAATTTTATAAAAAGTGAATTAAAAAGTTTTTTAGATTTGCCCCTGACTCTGTGGGACTGTGCCAAGGCATATCTTAGAGGACCTATCATTTCATTTGCGAGTATTAGGAAAAAGAAGAAAGATTCGAGGCAATTTGAGTTGGAGAGAAAGATTAAGTGCCTTGAACAACAACATAAAAGAGAACCGACTGCAAACTTGCTTTGCGAACTTAAATCTGCTCGAAGGAAAACTTGGTTAAAAAACTGAAGTCTGATCAGGTCACAATCACTAAACCAGACAATATTTCTAAAAGCTTCGCTAATTACTATGAGTCTTCATATAAAAATATTAGCACTTGCACAGATGACAAAATATTTTTTTAAGTGATATCAAGTTAAACACACTCTCTGATGATATGGCTAAACAATTATATGAATCAATTAAGGAAGATGAAGTTAAACAGGCGATATCCAATCTCAAAAATAACAGAGTCCTGGCCCTGACGGTTTCGTTAACAAATTTTATAAAAAGTTTAAAGAGGAGCTAACACCATTATTGTTAAAAGCTTATCACCATGCATTGCAGTCTGGAATTATGGCTCCTTCGTGAAACGATGCTACAGTCGTAATCCCTAAGGAAGGCAAAGACCCTTGTAAGTGCGAATCCTACGGACCCATATCTTTGTTTAACTCAGAGTGGCATTAAGTACCTTGGCATTCAAGTTCTCCAGTCACTTACAAATTTATATGATGCAAACTATAAGGTTGTGATTGAAAAAATTAAGAAAGACCTGGATCGATGGACAATCCTCCCTCTGTCCTTTGTCGTCTGTGTCGAAAGCTTGCATATGAATGTTTTACCTAGGCTCTTATGTCATTTTCAGATGCTGCCTGTAAATGTACCTTTCTCAACATTTGACCAATTAAATAAGCTTTTCTCCAAATTTAAATGGCAAGGGAAGCGTCCAAGAATAAGGCTACAAACATTACTGTTGTCACATGAGCGAATGGTCAAGGGTTTCACTTGTAATTTGGCGAAAAATAAAACAAGCTTGCAGTCTGCCAAGGGAGATCTCTGCTCTATCAAGTATTGCTTTATTACAAGGATTTATACCTTCTACCACTGACATGGGTTTCAGTAATTGGTCAACATATGGCCTTTTATCAAGCGTTTTCAACTATGGGTGTATATAATACATCAAATATAAAAGTAAGATAGGAATCCGAAAATAACATTCATATATCAGATTCATTATGGGAGTACATGTGTACTGAAGCACATATGGTGACCAATTCAAATTCATGGAAGGAGTTCAAATGGAAGTTGATAACACGTTTCTTAAGGACACCAGAAATAGTAGCAAAAAATTAATCCGGTAAATCCAGATATCTGTTGGCGAAATTGTTCTGCACTAGTTGGCAATCATACACATATCTTTTGGTCCTGTCCGATTATTAACTCTTTTTGGGATGAAAAAAAACAGTATTCCACCACAGTTTTCCCAAAGATCCCCAGTTAGTTGTTTACCGAAAGATGGAGTCCCATGACTGTATTACGTTTCCAATAAGTCCCGAGATATTTATGAAAAATGTGATGTATCTTTCATGCTAATTACATTTGGATTTACAACAGACCATGCATGTCTCTTTAATTGTATTTGTTTATTATTTTGTGTATCAAAACATTTGTACCTGGACTTGTTTGGTGGATGTCATAACATATTGTCAGAGCTTTACCTTTGTTTGAGCTATGTAAAACTAAATAAAAACTAAGTTCTAAAAAAAAAAAAAAAAAAAAAAAAAATGCACACGTTTGTGTATAGTTGTATTGAGGCCATTCTTGATTTAATAATAAATCTATACAAAAAATTGCATTCATGTTTGTCAAATGTGTTTACTTATTTAGATATTGTTATTTGATAATTTGCTTACAATTATCCTTAATTAACTAGTAAATGTCAAATGCTGTGGTGCAGTATAAATAGTCCAGTTTTAAATGGTCATTGTGCAAAGCTATTGCTGTGAGCAGCAGTCATCCCATAAAATTTGTGTGCAACTTGTCAACAAGACAAGTTTTAGAATACCAGTTGGATATTATGATACTTTCAGGGTTTTGTGTTTTTTTAAAATATGTTTGCTCTACCAGTGTTTCAAATCCAAGGTCATAATTTTCTGTTTTTGCTTGTCTAAACCGTTTTAAAAGACTTGGTGCAACTGAATGCAGAGGTCAACTGTTGATGAGAGAAAGAAGAAATCCCTTTTAAGGAAAAGAGCGCTTTCTATGTTACTACAAATGGATAAACAGTTATCTACAGTGTAATCTGGGTCATTTAGCAAGGAGAGGAAAGAAGAGCAGTGCCTTCTTGTTAATGTCAAAATTAGCATCCTGGACAGAATCATTGTGCTGGATGTGCTTTTCATGGCGGTAAAACTAGTCAACCATTTATGGAAAGCTTTTACTACACCTACCAGTCTCTTCATGTGGTAAGGTTTGTTAACAGATTTAGAGAGATGCTCAAACAGATGAATGGTTCCTAGAATAGGATTAGAATTTACAGAATTTGATCTGCCCCTCTCTCTCTTTCTTTTTTGTTTTGTTTTTTTGCTTCGATGACTTCCTGTCGGATGCATTTGACGAATCAGCCAGCATGTGCATTCAAAACAGTCACTGTGTTGATATCCAGTTACTGACATTTGACGCAGTGCTGTCAAGCAAAATGCTGCTGTATGGTCATGTTCTTCAATGAAAAAATGTTGTGAATTGTAGTTTCTCAGCCTAGAGATTGTGATGGGCAACAAGAGCTCCAGGAATGTACATAGTAAATTTCACTGTGTCATGAAACCATGAACCAGAGGCACAGAATTTTAAAGTCAGGAAAAATGATCCAGTTCCACATTAAGAACTAAATAAGAAGTCACTGATGTGGATGGAAAGTATGAGCCTGTGGTCGGATTTCGTACTATGTTAGCACTGACTGTATCAGGTCTCATGTCATTATCGTTTTTCTGTGTTAAATCAGACCATGGTCTTTTAAGAGGGAAGGGCTTCCCTGCTTAGGCAGCTGCACCTGCAACCTGACCCTGGACAAGCGGTTGAAAATTTATGGATGGTCTTTACCAAGAGCTCTAGGTGCTATAATAATAATAAAAGGTTTTATAATGACAACATACCTACAGCACAGTGGGAATTTACATTTGCACTGTGATGAAGGATTTCACTGCAGATAGAGGTACTTAATGATAGTCAGCCAATGCTTAGATACCACAGATAGTTTGACATTTACATTATAGTATTCAGTGGAGTCCCCTCCTTGTGCAAATCCTGGTTCAAAGGAAATTAAAGTTCAGGTCATAGCTGCCATGGAAACATGAAAAAAGAAATATTGAAGAAACGCAGGGCATCTCTTTCAGTCAGTCTGAACCAGTGTTAAAGGAATGGAAAACCCGGGGTACCCCACCCCAGCCACAGATGTTTGTTCGGACTGTGGTTGAGGAGGAGAATGTGGTGCAGCTCTTGACCTTTTTCATCTGTCTCTAACCCAGCTGCAAGAGTTGTATGCCATATTTCCAGCAGATCTGTTTCAGGAGAGACCAGGAGCAACTAACCAGGTGGAGCATGATATTCGTCTGAAAAATAGCACCCCCATCAGGCAGAGGATGTACCGCATTCCACAAAAACTGTTGCCGCTGTTGGGGGAGGACAGAGATGTGAAGCAGGATGAATGACTGCTGAAACCAATTGTGGTGATGCCTGCTGTGAACAAACCTGCTATTGGTGAGCTGTTTGTTAATGAAAAGAAAAACAGTTATTTCTAAGTAAAAGAAAATTCAGATCTCTAAGAACTGACTGTGGAGATTCTTTCCCTTTTTGTGATGCTTTACCCTTCGAGACTGCTGACTGTTTTCCTGTTTTGAGGGCTCCACAACATCTACACCTTTACAACCAGAATTTCACAAGTACTTCATTTGATTCAGACAAAGAACAGAGCATGAAAAATTATCAGCCACTATAAATGTCTACAGATTAGGTTATAGCATATACTGAAGCAAAAAATGCCCGTTTAGAGTTATATTTCAAACTTCTAAACAAGTGTGAAACACAAACTCCTTGAATTATGCCAAGGTAAAGCCTTCACGGGAACTAAACAAAGAGAAGCTGTGCTGCCATTGGAGGAAAAGTAAAAGAACCTGATGGACAAATGAGGAGAAGTAGAACTATGCAACAATAATAGATTTGATGTCAACTGAGGCTAAACAAAAGTAAAAGTAAAAAAAAATAGAATATATAATTTTTATTCAACAGACAATCGAGTTAATTCTGTTTCACCTGCCATTTGTTCTAAGCTTATTCACAAGAATAAGACTATAAAGATTTATATCACTCAGATGATGTTACATCCCTCTACGTTGTGTATGACATGAAATTTGGGGGGCAACCTCAGATCACAGTGTGGATTGTGAACAATGTTTTTGATTGCTGAAAAATGCTTTTTATTTAATTTAATTTCTGTTATATTTGTAGAAATTGTGAAACTGATCAAGCTTTCTTTCCTCCCAAAGCCATAAGAAAGGTAGAACAAGCCCAGGATTTTACATAGATGTTGGGGAAAGTGGATGCCAAACTGCTCGCTGAGATTAAAAGGAGCTGAGTCAAAGAATGTTGGTTCACTGTGACTCTCTGTGAAAGGTTTGTTTCTGACTACACCAGTTTGTTAGAGTTAGTGATGGTCATCTGAGATCTGAGGCTCTGACACATGCATGGTCTGACACCATGTGCTGAGGCATAGTTTGGTCATGTAACATCCGAAGCAGTTGATAGTTTCAAACATCAGTCTGTATTAAGTTGCAGTGTAGATGGTCCTCAGTGATGGAGAACTGAAATGATGGGTATTTCTTTATGTAAGTCTTTATTTGATAACGTAAAGGAAAAATGAAGCAATGCTATCACATAACTTAACATTTCCAAGGTGTCTAATACGTGAACTCACATCCAAATGGGAAAATATATTTGCATCTTCGTGGCACAACATTAGCCATTTAGCTTCCTCCACAATGGAAACAGGGCTCTCTGTCCCAGAATGGTTAGAAGCATGAAAATAGTAACCCACTCAACGGTGCAATATCCATCAAGCTGAAATGTATGCTGATTACTGAAGTGGATTACTTTTGCCTCTGAGCGACTGTGATCATATATGGAACAAATTCATTTTAATACATCTTTCTGTTATCTTAAATTGTAGTTAGCTGCAGCCTTCTCTTCATCAGTAATAGTCTCATGTGATACTGAAATTCCTGTGGAGCCAGACACTCGGGAATACTTGGGGGACATTGAATATTTCTTTAAAAAATACTGAGCTGTGGAAAGTTGTTGCATCATTGGTACCATTAAACATATTCCATTTAAACAGCTGGGTTTAATGTTGAGATGACCAGCGTACATAAAGCTACTACAGAAAGGTATCCAATCTGTTTTTTGGTAACAAATATTAAATATAGTCACATATAAAAATTCTGTGGGTTGCACTAAAAAAATGTTTTATGTTTAGTATTTGCTTTTTTCCCTGTTATATTTTTAAAATGCATTGCCCTTGTATGTAGTGATAACTTGGTTTTCTTGTGATCTATTCCTGAAGTTTTTACTTAGCTTCTCTTATACCAGTACAGTATTTTTCAACTTAATACAGTTACAATGGTAAAGGCAAGAATGAGAAGCTGCTTGATTTGTTTTGCTCTTTTTATCTTTTTATCTGACATCCTATATGTAATGTAATGTAATGCCATCCTATTAATGTGAGTAATGCCACGATATTTGTATTATATTTATATTATTGTATTGTATTTTTTTCTGTTGGAATCTTTTTCCATTTGGGCAGCATATATCATAAACATTTTTATTTCCTGGATTCAGGTAAAGAGTCTCTTCAGATAAAGGGTTGAGGGTGGTGAGTTGTGCATCTCTAATATTTCTCCATCCGTTTTCTGTACCCACTTATTCTGATACAGGGTCGCTGGGGCGCTGGAGCCTATCCCAGCAGCTACAGGGTACAGGCAGGAATTACCCCAAAAATTCACTAATCCATCCCAGATCTCTAATATCTTCTTGAGTAAAGTAATTCCACTTGCATGCTGTGCACACACATACAATAGCTTCATCTTTGTATTATATAGGCTTATTTTTTGGTTCAAATATGTTAAACATGAATGCCTGAAATACCTCATAATTAAATCTGTCCATTTCATGTCAGAGTCAGTGCAGTGTCATCTACTGTCAATCATTTATATATAGGAAAAGGTCCAGATTAGCATATTCATAGATTCCCTTTAACTAAATGAAGAAAAAGATGAAGAGTTTTGCAACATATAATAGCAAATCTACCCAAAAGGAAAAGACTGATATGAGTAAAATCATCAGATGACATTTTGGTTCATTAAGCAAGACTAACAGTAGTAACATGGATTAACAAATGATTTAATTTGGCATTACTCAAATTTTTTACTTGTGTTAGATGAATTAAAAAATTGTCTGTACATACTTGTCTGTACATATTTACATAAAAAATGGATTATTGTACTTAAGGGAAAGTAAGGCTTAAATAATAAAGTCAGTCTTTGTTTCCATTGTGTCATTATTTATTGATATAACTACACAAAAAAATTTATTAGCAAATAAAGCATGCAAAATATTGTTTCTTTCAAAGAAAAAATAATAAAGGAAAAGTATTTTAGCTTCAAAAGACAAGAATAATGGCATTCTTAGGTAGCCATTTATTAATAATAGCTCAATATGTAGATAGACATGAAAAGAATAAGAAAGTTGGTCACAAGAGATAACTTACAATCACTTTATGCAAAACAGATACAAGTAATTTAAATATTAACCATATTAAATAATCTGTAAGCAGTTAATAATCACAAGTTTTTCCATGTAACACAGTTTATACAGATATTTCAGTATTTTTCAGTGGACAATATCAAGCCACACCATGGAACAACAATTACAATCTCATCACACAGATTTTTGTATCCTCTACTGCTACTGCAAAATGTTCTCCCAGCCGAAGTACTGCTGTTTAACTTTGCTTGGATATCATTAGGCTACACCTCTGTCTAGAGCAAAAAACTCCATGTCAAAGTCATCACTGTCAACAATGCAGACTTTGGATCTTCCTCAGGTCCTCAGGTGAATGCATTCAATTTCCTCGGTAACAGGCATGGAGGAGGTCCTCATATCAGTTTCATCCACAGTCTTAGCGGGGACATATGTTGACCTCCAGCGCAGCAGTACAATCTTCTTTAAGTACTTAACTGTGTTATTCTTTACACTGACGAAACAGAATGTATTGATCATGCTATTGCTCATTGCAATACACTCAATGATGTAAAAAGCCACCAGTGAGTTTCTCTGCCGGGAAATGAGGGTTGGATGGAAGTCTCGCAGAATGGTGAAGCCATAATACGGTGCCCAGCACATAATGTATGCCGTCAAGATTCCTATCAGAACCAAGACTGTTTTGCGCCGACAACGCAGCCTCTTTCTTATCTGCTCCGTCTGGAAACCTGGAACATTTTTGAACCAGAGCTCACAGGAAATGCGGGTATAACACATTGCCATAACCATCACAGGCCCAACAAACTCCACAGCAAAAACAAACAGGAAGTAGGAACGATAGTAAGCTTGCTGGTCCACTGGCCATATCTGGGCACAGAAGACTTTGTGAGTGGTTGGGGTGGTGCCACCATGAGGGTATGTAGTCTCAGAAGCAAAGTAGGCAGAGGGAATTGATATCAGAATGGGAACAATCCAGACTCCTGTTATTAGACAGTAGGCAGTTTGGTACTTCATACGAGGCTTCAAAGGATGGACTATGGCCATGTACCTGAAGGAACACAGACATAATTTTCTATTATTGAGGAGGAAGACAATAAACCCGTGAAACAATTGAATGAAGGAGCATTTTAAGCAGTCGGAGTGCAGTGTGTGCCCCATAAATTCATCAAATGGCCTCCAGCTGCAAGTGGAGGATTAAAGTTCAATGCATAGTGTGCCATTATTCAGCGTACTGAATATTTCATACTGGCAGAAGGTCATTTTATGAATAGAAAAATGCAGATGTTCTTTTTCAGCCCTGTATTTCCAACAATCAAAACAAAAAGTGCATATTTTGATATCGATAGGTGAAATTTCCCAGTATGGGAACTTGTCTCATTTTGACTGACTGACTGACTAATAAAATTCTCATTTTAAAATACATTAAGAATGAATGATTATGACTTTTACATAATTATAAACAACATCTAGCATATTTAGTTGACCAGAAATATTGGGGGAAACTAAATGACCACATTTATTCTAAGCTTTGCCACATCAACTGTATGGCGTGGCTCACCAAGGTAGAGCAATTGTCTTGTGGCCTGAGGCCTAGTCGAGTTCATGTCGAGGTGTCCTTGGGCAAGACACCGAATCCTTAATTGCTCCAGATGGGTTGTTGTTGAGCGCCTTGCATGGCAGCTTCCGCCATCAGTGTGTGGATGTGTGAAAAGTGAATAAAAAGAATAAAAACACTAAATATTGTCCACTGAAAAGCGCTATATAAGTTCCACCATGTATTTTTATCCTGTGAAGCTCCTTGGTTAAACTCAGCTGGTTTTATATGTTAGATATGTATGATGAAAACTTGGCTTGACGTAATTTAAACATACCCAGTGCTGCAATGATGCTAAATGGTCTGTACTTTTATCCAAAGCTCTTTACATATATGTCACATTCACCCATTCTCACACACACATATCATATGAGGTATTAACCAGTGCCATTAGATGAAAGTTTGGAGCCTAGTTGCCGTGGTGAGGTTATTTTCATGATTACGTCATTATTTGATGCAATTTATTTCATTTTAAACTTAACATTTCAGAATCAAAATACTTTATTAATCCCGGAGGAAATTGTGTTGCTGTTTAGTTCTTTAAAGCATTTAAAACACCTGACTTGTTTCAGGCATCATGAACACGAACATAATGCAGGCACAAAGACACCTTTGAACTAATAGTAACAAAACACACATGCAAAATTTTTTTAAATATTTGTCCTGCTTAGATGTATTTGTAGTCCTCAGTAAAAACCTAAGCAGTTTTAGGGGATTATACTCTAAAAAGGGATTAGAAAACATTTTCTAAATAAATTATGAGGTAATGAAGAAATATTTTATCTGATATCCCACTACTTTTAACAGTATTAGTAATGATCATTTAGCATTAAGGGGCAACTTAAAGCTTAATAAGATGTAATTTCATTTAATCAGAAAAAGAAAATCTTTAAGGGTGATAAGTAATAGATGGGAGAGAAGCTAAATCTACAGGAGTTAATCAGGGATATTTTTTTTTTTAAATTGACCCTTGATCTGTTTTATAGATGTTAATTACTCTACTATTTACTTTTTAATGAATTTAATGAAATCAGTATGATCTCGCTAAACTCCTCTTGTGGCCATAAATCAACATTTATTCAAGAACTCATCCTCTACTATTAATAATCTTTTCTTTTTCTGGTTTTGTTTCACATTTCTCCTTCACTGATTGTGAACATAAACAACAAAAAATGTTCTGTGTACCATTAACTGTTACCATAACAACCAGTAGGTAGCCTTAAAAAAAAGCCAAAACAGATAACCGGTTCAAAAGGCTTATTTAATATTTAATAATGTGTGTTGCTTTTCCTTTCAGAAGCAAACAAAAAAAAAATATGTTGACATCTTATGATCGTCAGAACTTAAAAAGCTTTTTGTAGTTTCCAGTCAGATAAATGAAAACAGCACCAACATCTCTATCAGTCAGGATTTCTTAGATAGAGGATAACTAATAGCTTCTATTAAAGCCAATCAACGTCATTTTCAGCTTTAGCTGTAGTAAAAGGTTATGTGTTTCTTTCTTTTCTTTTTTTGTGCAATTCTTTGCGAAGAGAATATTGACTGAAAAACTACTGTGATGAAGCCTTATTATGTTCTAACTAGACAACTCTGGGGCATTTTTGCAAGAAGCAGTGGCTTATTGAACATGCTCACAGGGATACATTTCTAAATTACTCACACAGAGAAATTCTAAAAAATAGAAACAAACTCACCTGTCAACTGCAATGGCAAGCAGTGCATTTGTCGACACGTAGAGTGACACAGTCCGGAGATAGTTCACAGAGGCACACAACACCAATCCATGACCCCAGGAGAGCTGTTTTACCACATAATAGTCTATCAGGAACGGACAGCACACCACTGCCACGATGAAGTCTGAGATGGCTAGATTAGCAATGAGTAAGTTGGTGAGATTGCGGAGCTTTTTGTAACGTGTCAGTGTGGCAATGAATATGAAGTTTCCCAACCCGCAAACAAGCATGATGCACACAAGAACAACACAGATAACGATGGTGGCCAAAAAGAAAGCCTTGCCCTGTGTTGTGTCTGGGATCTCATCAGGAGAGATGCCATAATCCATATCGTAGCCCTCTATATAATGTTCCATCTTGCCATCTGGAAGACTGTCTTGCATCTCTACAGAACCTGTTACCAAGTGGCTGATATTTGTGTTGCTCATGTCTTGGTATTCACTTTAGTTATTGTTCAGAAAAACATGGATTTGAGAACAATCGATCCAAAAGTTTAGGTGCAAACTGCTGATGCGCTGCTGTGCATGTCAATTTTCAATGGTTTGAATCTTCCTTGGAAGCAGAGAAGCATCTTCACCTAGAACAGAAAGTTCTCATCTCAGCATTACTAATGCCCGGTCAGGATTTATCAAAACAAATTACACAATCTCAGTGGTTCAACATGTGAAATATGTGCTGTGTTTTGCCTGACAAAATGTAAGTGAAGATTGAGTGATTACTTCTGGTAGAGGCCTTTATGTAGCTTATTTGGACCCTGTCACTATTTAGCAAGGCAACAACACAGACTAAACACAGTGACAGTATTGCTCAATTTCTGTAAAAGTAGTTACTCAAATCCCACTGCATGCTGTGGGACAGTATAACTACAGTAAGAAACAATACATAAAAAACAAACAAACAAAAACACAAAAAAATATAATAGTAAAACAAATTCTCAAAAAGGTATCACAACCTGGATGATGACTCAATCCAGTAATTAATTAAATGTGAGAGAGACAAGGAGAAGACACCGCCAGTTAAAAATATTCCATTAAATCTCTCTGCTCTCCACTAACGACCATGCAAAACAAGTGAATTCATAAATGCGCAACAGGAGCAAATATGTGCTCTAAAATACTGGTTCTGAGAGATTCTATGAAAGTAAACATTTTACAATCAAATATAATTAATTTGTAGACATTTTAAACTAGTTTTAATCGCAAGAACATTCATTGGAACAACCGAACAGATTGTATACGGTCCAGGTACTTACCAGCAAAAGGTTTTGTGACTTTTCTGACCAATATAGACGGATAATAAATATTTCTTTCTTAGAAAACACTGAAATCCTGTGTGAAAGGACAGTTCGGTCAGTAGAGACGCCAGGGCGTTACATCAGCCGCCCACCTCAGTCCCTGCATCTGCTGCCAGACCGCTCTGCGCTCCCAGTGCCGCGTCTTTGAAATGAAAAGTCGCGTGTGCTTTTCTTCTGACTCAAGTGATAAATCTGACGACGAAGCGCAGTGGACAAAGCGCACATACGTCTTTCAGTACGTGTGAAAAAATTGGGTGGCGAGCTTCTGAGTGTGTGTGGGTGGTGGCCGAAAGTTCAAAAGTGTGATAAATGTCCATTAATCAAGATTCAGCCCAAGATTTTGAGGGTGAAAGAGGGGTGAAGGATGCAAAAATTAACACCTTATTCGTGAGTCATGCAGCATGTAAGACCTTTTCTTGTCACCTTAAAAAGCACTGCAGTTTACATCACAGACAGTATCCTGTTTTGACTGAGCACGTGCATGGGGTGATGGTCTTCCTCAGGGGGTTGCACTGAACTGTATCAGGACAAATGGTATCCCAGCTATTTCATCACATTTACAGTACCTAAAATACACTAAGTGAGAAAGAACGTTATCCTCACTCCTGAAATATGTCCTGAAATTTAATAAATAAATAAATAAAATAATAAATAAATAAATAAAACTAGGAAAGTGTGGATTAACAACATATCTATTGTCCGTTAGGTGGCAGCAGAAACAAGGTGCAAATAGGGTATTTTAGAGAACAAATATGCTTATTTAGAAGTTCGTCGTTTTGTTTTAAAGGTCATGTATACATGTTTCAATGATTAGAAAAACATGTTTTACTCATACAGTGTGCTGTCAGACTTTTATTCACCTTATTACCAAAATAAGTAAAAGGGTGCCTTATTAATTTTTCCTGTCTTTAAGAGAATAACTCTGTACCTTACATATCAGTGGTTTGCAGCCTTTCCCCCCCTGGAACTTCATTTGTGTCAACAATTACGCTGTGCCCCCTTCCTTTCTGCCAAGTCTGTACAGGGACACTCATATGTGCACTCACAAATTTTTTTTTTTTTTAAATCTACAAGACTTTATTGGCATCCTAATTCAGAACTTGTCCCCTTCAGAGAAGAAGAAGGAAAAAACCCCACTTTGGCCACTTTAAGTTTACACAGCCTTGACCTGGGATAAATTGATGTGGATGTGATGTGCTGAAAGCTTTTTATTTACTATTTTGTTTGGTGACAAATAACTTGGAACTGTGTGTTTTGCCAGCCTGGGTGCAAAAGCCTGTGCTTGACAGTAAAAACATTTTGTTTAGCTGCACCTGGGAATATTTCTTTGACATTTAAGTAGCCAGAAGGTGTGTGAGTGAGTGAATGCATCGTCACAGCCGAAGTATGCCACCTCTTTGAGGCTTGAGATTCAAACGTCCACTCATTTTTCCTTTTGATGAATACACTGCAACAACAGTAAAACAAGACTTAATTTTCTCACAAAGCCTGTTAACATGTCAAGTCAATCAGTGCATACAATTGCACACACAGTGCCACGTGGTTGTTTTATCTGCGGTGGATAATGTAGCAGCTTCTTGTTTGATTTCTTTTTCACTTGCACACGAAAGTGACTTGCATGCATCTTGACTGATTCAGGGCCCTGCATCCACTGGTAGATCTTATTGTAGTGAGAATTTAAAATAATAATAAAAAAGGCTTCAGTAAGCTGTTTACAGAGTTGTGTGAGGTGAGGTGAGCTGTATAAGTAGAACCCTTCATCCACTTGTGTAGTCTTTTCTTGTGTTGTTATAGTATGGGTTTCTTGTCAAGCCGGGAGCAGACGGATCTGTAACTTCAAGGCACTTCACAGGACAACCACTCGGGGTGGGCCGGAGACCAGGTAGGCCCAGATAGCACAGGCCAGAATCGCAGTGGCAGCTAGACGGAGGTGGTCACTTGTCGCAGCAACACGGGACAAAATACAGAGGCCTGTAAACCCATAGATTCTCTGCAACTCCACACAGGAACCCAGACAAGATTCCAAAATATATGTTGCAAAATTGATCAAATGCAAACATAATTGTGGATTAGGCTTTGCAACTCCCCTATGATCTTTGTGTTCAGCAAGTTTGTCAGCATTTTTCCTGTGAATGGTTGCCTCACAGGGGTTTCTCACTTTAAACAAAAGTGTGAATTTGCAATGAACAAGGCCAAAAGCAACTGTGTAAATTACACATCTGGGTTTTTTTATGCTTTGGTTTTTGACCCTAAGTTTAGCTTCAAGACAGATATGCATTTGGATAAAAACTTATTGAAGGAAAGACATTTCATGAGATCATCTTCTCTTTCACCTTGGTTATGTTAATGTTCCTGGGGGTAGTGGCATTGTGTAACTCGAAGCAGCCATAGCAAACATCATAGGTTTGCACTGCACTCAGTTTGCTTTAATGTTATATAGCTGTCACCATGTGTGATCTGAAATAATTATCTTCATGTAATCTGACACAATGTCACTTTGTCCAAGCTTTGAAAACAGCATCTGAAAATGTTAATCTCTTACATAAACTCCCATGAGCAAAATTTGTTTTCCCAGTCAATCAACAAATGCTGCCTTTCACTAGCATTTGTTTGAGTAATGAAAGTAATGACAGCATCTTGTTTCTTGTAACCATCAGGAAGCCTCATGCATTTAAATATAGCTGCTGCTTCTCTTGTAGTTATTATATACCTAATCTGCTGATGTTGTTTTCTAATGGCAGATTTTAGCTCTTTCCAAAAGTTTTTAGTGTGATTTTGACTATTGCTGGCAAATGTAATAGTTTATCTGGTGACAATGCTTTCATCTTGCTAACCCTGTGCTTCAGGTCATCATTTTGATTAGACTTAAAACCTTCCTTTCAAACCTTGTTTTGTGATGCCAGGGCAAACATATTGCAAAAAGATGCCTCTAACACGTGAGGCAGCCCAGCAGCCACATCACATGATAGAACCCCCCCCATGTTGTACTATAGGCTGAGTCTTTTCCTTGTGGAGTTAATCCTAGTCATTGATTTGTAAACAAACAGACAAAAAGAAATGTCCCGTCCATGGTTATCTAGCACAGTTTTAAAAACATTCAAACCATGGCCATCAGTTATTTTATTTTATTTTTATTTATTTATTTATTTATTTTTTTGGGGGGGGGTATCTAAAATGAATTTCAATACAAAATATGTGTTAATGTGATTAGTTATTATCAACAAATATGCCCAACATCTTGCAGCAAATTAAAGTTGTTTCTGACATTCAGGGGAAAAAAGAAAGAGAAGAAGAAAAAAATCAAGTTCGAAGTCAGATAATTGATGTCTACATTTCCAGTTGTTTTAAAGACAACTGCAGTTCTGCTAACATGGAGAAATCTTTTTTCTTTTTTCTTTCCTTTTCTTTACAGAGATGTTGTGATTCTAGTTAAACTTTAGTTATTCACTTCTGGTTGATTGTGTGATAAACTGTAATAATAATATATAATATAATAATAGGAAAATACTGTAAAGGCATTGATAAGGCATTATAATCTGTCTGTTAAGGGAGTGTGGACAGAGCTGTGCAAAGCTTTCATCACCATCTGTCTGTGATCAGCCATCCTGAACATAGGACTAACACACAGACAGTGGCACTGATGACTTTTTAGGATCAATTTCTTATTAGGGTGGAGAGCTGTTTTCTATATTACCTCAGACAATCTTCTGTCAATAGCAGCAATATGACTTTTTTTGTTTTATAAAACCACGTGTGACAGGCTGATAGATACTGTGACTGCAGTTTCTTGTGTAGTAATAAATAATGAGAGACACAAGTGAACCAGCAGAGAGCTCCTTTCGTCATCTAATGGACTAAGAGGAAAAGAAACAAGCTTTCTTGTGCATATCCAAACCTTCAGTTCACAGGGGATGAAAGAACTGTCTTTGCATGTTCCTATTAGCTTTTTATCACCCTCTAAATATTTGTTACTGACTCAGCCCTGCTAGTGTCTGTCACTGGAGCCCAGGAGGCCTGGCTAGGAGGATAAACACAATGCTTTCATTTCCAGCTATGGACAGCTCTCTGATCTCACCCGGTTCTCAGATTTATTGCCAATCGTAACCAGCAAATATAGATGGAAAGGGGAGTGTTATACAGGCGCTCCTCATCCGAGCATTCTCCTCATCCATGGAGAATATGTACAAGACCTTTAATCTATGGTGTCTGCATGAGGGTGGACAGTTGGGAGGTAGTTTATTGCTCAGTGTGAAGAGGGAGTAAGAAGTAGTGAAACTGAATCCAAACAAGTGCACATCTTTAGCTTAAATTTGAGCCAAAGCTGCCAGAGTTCTGATTCTGTTGAGGGCACAAGAAATAAGAACTTGTGGATCTGTTGCTCATTAATTGCCTCTGTGTGTACAGCGAAAAGGTTTCTTATGTAAATTATAAAGACACAGATACATAAAGAAAGATACGCAAATAAAGGTAAATGGACATCACTGTACAGTGGTCTTGTGTACAACACATATAGTCTACAATAATTTGCTAATGGGAACTCTTTAAAAGCCTCAATTACATGAAAATACAATCTGTGAGCTAGAGCTTAATTTGTTTTTTTTTGTTTTTTAGCTAGCTGCAGGGATGCTCTTTAACGCCACTCAGCATTTCATCCTGTCTGTATCACTACACACTTGATAGGAGAAAAATTCCAAAGTAATCTCACACACAAACCTCAGTTACATTCTTAGCAAAGAAATAAGTACATGTGTGTAATCACATGCATGCTAGTAACCTTTTCTTCTTTTTCATTAATGAAATTGACCTTATTTTCATGCAAATTTCCTGTACATGAAGCCACTTTGAAATGCACAGATGTTGTAGCTTTGGAAAAAATAGTCAGAAGTTAATTTCTAAAAGTTAAACAAGGAAAATTATATGAACAAAAATGAGAAATTCACTTGAACTTTAGTCATGTAATTTCTACCCAAAAGGTAGGCAAACAAATTAGTGCAAAAGGTGGCAGAAGTGTCAAAAAACAGAACTAAAGCTACGCCAACTTAGACCGGATAAGCTTTTTGTTTTGGCAGATGGCACAAGGTCTGGAGAATTGAGGGACTGGAGTTGCAGGGGGGCAGCCAGTTCCCAGGGTTGACAGAACAAATGGTTTCAGAAGATGACCTGAAGGGAAAAGCTGGACAGGCTAGCCAAGAGCCAAGAACCTGGATAGGAACCCTAAAACAGTCAGAGGTTGTGCTGCAGCCTGGCCAGGAAGGCAACGTGACGTGGCCATGACAGAAGAGCCAAAACGCAAGACAAAAAAAAAAAAAAAAAAAACCCAAAAAAGAGAAAAGTGGAAATTACAGAACCCCAGAAATTGACATGGTAGATAATGACACTCAGAACAGAAATGCCAAGCCTCACCAGGGAAACGAACATAATATATGTGTTTGTCTGCAAAATGTAGACAGTTCACAATCCACGATTAGAAATTCTGAAAAGGCAATGTATAATTAGCAAGTTGTTTTTCTAGGACTGCATCAAATGCGCAACATGATGTGAACCATGACCAATGAATAGTAAAATGCGAATCCCCACCTAACTCTCCTTATGTGCATGAGCAATGAATATGCCACATTTGCTGGCTTTTACCTTCTTTTAAGTGTATGTGGCTGAGTCATCAGTGTCACAGGTAACAGATGTAACAAGAGGTCCAATGTTGACATCATCATGCAGTGAAATTAAAGCAGCTTCTCCATTTTCAGGAAGAGAAATGAGTCAAGAAAGCAATCATTGCACAACTTTATATAAAATTGCAAAAGTTTTGAAAGAAAATGTTCTGCATGTTCTGAGATCAAGCATAAAATTTACACATCGTTACAAACAACAGGCACTGTACGAATGCTTTCTGAAATAGTAATAAAACTCACATTTTAAACAGGAAATTAGTTTCTTATTTCCAACCAGAGCTTGAATTTTTCACTTTGCATTTCTATTGCTGTTTGTTCAGGTTTAGGGAGACAAATGGTTTGTTAAGCTTAAAGACTAAATAAAATGGAGACAAATTTCTTGACAACTAGGTTGCTACTTGATAAGAACATCTGTTTTTTTAGCAGACATGCTTTACTGTCCTTTCTCTGCAGAGTTTAGTGGAGTGTGGTTTCAACACCTTGAAGAGGCAACATGATGCTGATGTGCGTCCTGAAATGAAGTGACAGTTCTAATGCATGCTTTGTTGTGATACTGTAGAGAGAAAAACATTTATATATTAATTCAGTATCACATTACTCTCTGTATAAAAAATGTGCACTGATGTTACCATGCACAGAACTGTGGGATTGATTCGCCATTTTAGGGAATCCCATATTCTGTTTACATCGCTTCCGCTATTGCTCTTGTCTTGTCATCTTCGGAATATTTGACGAGTACATAATTTTATTTATTTATTTATTTATTTTTTCCCAGGTGTGACTCAGCTGCAGTAGCAGCTTTTCATTCTATGTTTCTGTTTTAGTGGCAGTGCCGTGATATTTACATCCCAGAGAGTAGGGGACTTCTAAGGAAGGCTGGTTTGGCTGTAAAGGACAGTTGGGCTTTATGTGTGCAGAAGTAAAGATGGCTGCCATTACAGTGTCAGCTAGAAAGTTTACATTAAAAAGGGTACTGGGTGCAGGAGACAAAACAAAACAGTACCTATCTGAATAAAACTCCCATGTGCAGATAACAACGTCACTTTCCTTAACAAGAATGTAATGTTTGTTGTTCTCTGATTAGCACAAGTCCCACTGTTGTTCTGTCAGACATTGAGACGCGACATTTAGGCCTGTACCCTTTTTTCAGGCCTTTCAGAATATATCTGCCATTAGATCCTTATATATATATATATATATATATATATATATATATATATACATACATAGAGAGCGAGAGAGAGAGAGAGAGAGAGAGAGAGAGAGAGAGAGAGAGAGAGAGAC
>JBAMHW010000018.1:17797661-17825478 GCA_037177495.1 Rhadinocentrus ornatus | reverse complement strand
GAGAGAGAGAGAGAGAGAGAGAGAGAGAGAGAGAGGGAGAGACCCGCAGTTATGTGTTTGTCGTCACAGAGGAAATTAAAGCAATACCAAACAGCTGAAGTGACAAAGCATGCGATCAGGTATTAAGTTTTCACTGGTTACCCGTGAAGAAACACCAGCAATCAGGCTACACACATATGCAGCACTCACCAGTCCATCTGATGACACCAAATACATGGACTATTGTCTGTCTGTGCACCTGAAGAGGAAGCTGACAGACCGTGGCCCAGGTACGAGGCAGAACGAGTCCATTTCTGTGAAATTGGCAAGGTATACACCAGCACCCACCACGTTTCCTGCATTTCAGTGAAAGCATCACTGACCCACTTGTTCAATAAATGCATTAACTCTACAGCTGAATGACTTTGCAATCATTAATGATGTTTACATGGACATCTATCTGTCATCTATCCGACTGAAATCAATCTGATCAGAGATTCCAGTTGACATGTTTCCATGGATGCTAGAAAGTGATCTGATCAATTGTGTGTTTACATTCTGGAGAGATTTAATATAATCGTAATGTAAGAATATCTTTATTCAGTGTTGGAAATACTAATGAAGGACAGCTGAAATCCACTTGTAGATGGTCAGTTCCAGTTCTGAAGCCCTGCTTCACAACATCTTGATGTTCTCTGCCGGTGTTGTGCCAAAAAAAAGCACCTCTGCCGTGAAAAGCACCCCCTCTCAAGGAGTGTTGTGACAGCCAGTCACCTGTAGATGGTGTATATTCATGTTTACTACCCTTGAGAACTTACCAACAGCATCTATCAGCCTGTTGAAATTGATTTTTTTTTAAACTACAAAGAAAAGAAAATTTTAATTAGATGGTATGTATATAGTCCGACTATTCTCTCAAAAGCAAAAAATCTATCTAAGCAATTTTGTTTAATTAATTTATATGTATTGCTTCTTATTATTATTATTTATTGAAAATGTAAAGATGCAGAGGATCTGCCTGAACTATGTGGAAATAAATCATTGAGGTATAAAATTGGGTGTTTGCAGTGTTTATAACTATAATTAATCATTTGTAATATATGGTCAATGAGTTTTACAATTGCAATGTCTTGGTGATCAAACGTTTGACTGTCTTAGCACATACATGCACACACAAAACCATCACACCTACCCAACAGTCTGCAAAAATCACTATTTGGATCAACATAAACAGGCTGGTAGCGGCTGCTGCTGATGAGTTATTAAATTTGGTTACATACTCAACAAGAGCAGAGACTCTGTTCTTCTCTGTGACAGATTGGCCTGTGAGAGCGGCTGGAAACAGTGAAATGATGACAGTGGTATAAAATACAAAATCCTTTTATTTATTAAATATACATTTGGACCAGGAACTCACACCCTCCTATTTTGGAGCAGTTCAGCCTCCACCAGCAGCAATCCTCAAATGAGCAAAGGAGCACCATTTATCTCCCCTGCTGCTGATTGGGCTAAACCACTTCCTGCCAACAGATGTTTCCCAGGTTATTAAACAAACTCTTCATTCTAAAATTTCCCGATACAAACTCTAAAAAATATCCATAACCTACCCACTCAAGAAAATTATATTACACACACAGTAAAGTAAACCCAAAACCAAAGTACAAATAACACCCCCCCCCCAGGACATGAGTCAGGTGAGCTAACAAACCATTACATTACTAATTCTCTTATGCACTTTACATATACACACAATATTTCCTGTCTTTAACTGTCAAAAGATTACCAATGGCTCTCTTTCACAGGTATCTGGAATCATCTGGAAGCCGAAATCAGATGTCATTATTTTATTGCTCAATAAATAATTAAACATTTTGTGTAACTATGCATTAGTGCAAAACTGTGAATTAAAGTGCAAAATATGCATGAACAACCAACCTAGAGTGCTGTACAATTATTTATTTTACAAAATCCACGTAGCAAACCTCTACTTCGTTACATTCTCCATAAGGGTAGTGAACATGAGCAGTATGTACATCTAAATGCCATCCACAGATGAGTGCCTTTAAATGCACTCCTCATGAGGGATGTGCTTATCATGGCAGGGGGTGTTGTTTTTTTTTGTCACAAGACCGGCAAGATTGGCTGGTTTAGCTTTAAAATTGTAATAAGAGTTGTTTGATAAAACTTCTCAGATAACTTTGCTCTTTTCTTCATCTTCTTATGCTCCGCCTCTTTATAGGACATTTTACACCAACTTAAAAGTATGTGCTGATCTGGTATGGAACAGCATGCAAAAAATCTTTTTGCCCTCCAGATGTAGTTATACTCAGGTGCGTGTTGACGTATGCACAAGTTAGAAAAATCTCCCATTTGACTTAGCTGTTCTTTTGGGACATACACTCATCACATCTACCACTGAGCTGGGAGTTTTTCTGAGGCAAAGATATGCTAAAATGCCACAGTCCTTTCACATGTATTTAATTCAGCTATTTTCCAGAAGCCTAGAGATATTTTTTGCCCTTTGAGAGCAAGCCATGGAAATAGCTTTTCTGCCTCTCTTATCCTTACATCACTCACTTTGAATCTCTCATCTGAACAAAAAGTCACAATAAGAGAAAAAATGTAAATAGCATGAGGAAGATGCCATGTTTAGTCTCTGCTCTCAAACTGATATAATCAGTTAAGATGTAGACTTTTATTAGATATCAGGACATTAAATGTATGTACATTCCGGGTTGCTGGGCATATCTAATGAACATCAACAAATAGGATAAAATGTTTGTGGAATACCTTTGAATTTATAAAGTAAAACACACAAAAACAATTTTAGTCATACTCAGCCCAGTGAGACTAATACCTATGGTAAGAACAGTCCTCCACAGTCCACAAATGCTGCAGTGCACGGAATTTCCCCGAATCCAGAGCACCATATCAAACAGGGATTTAGAAAACAGCTGACGAAGAACCAAAATAATGGTGCGTTACAACCCAGTGCTTTCGCGGGAGAGCCAATTATTTGTTTATGTGGTTCTGCTTTGTCATCAACAGTACAGCTTTTCAAATCTCTGCCACAAAGGCAACAAAAAAACTCTGGAAGGCCCCAGGCTCAAAGCACACAAGGTGAGAGCCAGGGGGAGGTTTGTGGGGCTATTTCGGCTCCAACCGGTGCTGTGCAGCATTTAGTCTAGCATGAGACAGACAAGGGTGAGCACCCAAGTTTTCATACATTAAAGGTGCTGAAGGGGACCAAGCACTCCGGGGATACCATCAGCCTAGAGGAGAAAAGAGCACCACCATGTTCAAGACCAGGTACAAGCACGAGGTGCGCAAGGAAAAATATGAGTGCTCAGACACCTTTGACGAGGACCCTGAGGACTCTGAAAGCTCTGCGGGCATTTCAGCCATCCACGGATGGGAGAGCCTTCAGGAGCTCAACAACCGCTTTGCCCGATACATCAATAGAGCACGGGTGCTGGAGCAGCGCAATGCCGTGTTCCGCAAGCAGCTGGAGACACTGCAGCGAATGGAAGAGGCCAGTGGCCTGGAGGAGGCCTTCACAGAGCAGATCGAGGTTAACAGACAGCGTATCAGGGAGCTGAACTCCGACCGTGCCAAGCTGGAGCGAGAGCTGAAGGAGGCTTGCCGCATGCTGGATGAATTCACCAGCAAGTAAGGGTGTGGGCAGTGGTTGATCTTATCTGTGTGTCAAAGGCTAGAGGTTTCTGTCCAAGATGAAGAGTTATTATAATTAGAATAAAGAGAGTAGGGATAATTAACCTGCTAGTTCTGAAATAAAGACTCTGGAAATACAGGAAACAAACAAAAAAAAAGAGATGCCAGAAAACCTGGAATTTAATTTAGTTGCCCTATAAGCTAACCAATAAATATTAGATTTGTTTAAACACTAGCCTGTTACAAACTCTTTTAATCATAAACTTATTCAGTCATTACCATCTATTATAACACAAGATTAAAAATGGACTTCGATCTGAAACTGACTGAGCTAAATCACAGCTGTTTGTTTATTACTTCTTAAGACAAACACTGATCAGAAACAGAAAGCAACATTCCGTCATTATATTGTGATCATATTGTGTGGTCGTAAGGGACTAATTGTGAGACCAGTTCCAGTTAAAACTGTTTACTGGAAGGTTTGTCATTCATCGAAAGGAAATATTTTACAATGCTGTCTAGTGCACATTAAAATGAATTAAAAAAATCTGAATTAAACTAAAACATTTGGCATTGTCCCTTTAAACATTCGTAGAGAAACAGAATGAAACTCTTTTTTTTCAGTTATGAACCACTGCTGTAATTACAGCTGCGCATTGAGGACTTGTAATTAAAGAAATACAGAAGACTTGTCACATAATTGATGGGTTAGTTAAGAGTATTGACCAACTCTGACTGAAATTAGCTGGTTAACTGGGATGGTTTTGTCATGTGTTATATTTGTGGCTCTTGCACATTAAGCACAAGGGTGTGTTTTTGCACTCTAATATAACAATGTGATTTCACCAAGAGTTTCTGTCTTTATAAGTTTTCTAATGTTAAAGGGTGGCCTTTTTCTCCTTATTGTCTATAGGTGTTTGCTAAAAGGAAATCAGTTGGTATCTCTGTGTATAAAGTGCCCTAAAATGACTTTAGTTGTGATGAGGTGCCATGTTAAAAAGTTAAAGTAAAATGCACTTAAAGATGTTTTATTTTTCAGATATAAAAATGAATGTGATTATCAAGAGCGGCTGCGAGGTACATTGGAAAATTTAAATAAGGTATGGTATGAATGAAATAACATTCATTTTCACGCACCTGTTTTGACTTTTGTTAAGCTCAGTTTGCACTTTCAATTGTAACAACCTCATGTTTCAAATGTCTCAGGACGCAGACAATGTTCTACTGAGAAATCTGGAGTATCAGATCCAGTCTCAGTTCCTGCAGGACGACATCAATTCCACCAGAGACAGACATAAAAAGGTTAGTTTTAATGATACCTGTACAAATATTATAACCACCATAGCTGAGCTCACATGAGGTGCAGTTTAGGCAGAAAAAAAATCTTGCTTATTTTTTAAACAGAAAGCTATTATAAAAATAGCATCAGACTGAATTACAGAGGAATATTTCTGGAATTTTAAATTCCTTCAAATAAAATTAAAACAAATTTTGTCTTTTTTTTCCCTCTCTCTTTTCTACGTGACTTGATTTTCCCAATGCAAATCATATCAGAATGATTGCTGTCAGTCCTCTTTAGTTTCTATCTGAGGATCCTGACACATCAGGATGTGCATTACTGAAAGTACAGAGATGGGCCAAAGAGACTTTAAGGGTCCAAAAACTAATCTGTAAAATATTTTTTATAAACACAGTAGAAATGAGTCAAAGAGGCTCAATCAGTGATGATCTAATGTTTTGTCTTGGTTCAGGATAAAAGCTTAACAGCTTCAGTTTCTAAAAGTCTGGAGTCAGTCAGCATAGTAATGATACTCCTGGAATGATGGCAGTATAAATAAAAAACAGAAAAAAACATTATAAGTCATAAATAAACAGTATGAAATAAAAGATATACTATACCCAGTGGAATAATGTTACAAATTAGCCTTCCAATAAAATCATTATATAGCATTGTTCTGTTATGGTACAAAATTGAAAAGGTGGGACTAAAACAAAATAACCTTTTTTTCTTTTTTCTTTCAGTGACAAAGAAAAAGTTCACGTAATAACTCTCATCAGTGGCTTGTAAAATGGTCAATCCCATTTCGGTTTTTGACTGTACCTTTGATCTCAGGCAGTTTATTGGTTAACTCACTCACATTCAGCCCGTAAACCCACATCAAAGAATACTAGTTGAAATAATGTTAGACACACTGTGTGTTTCTTACTGTTGCTTTTGAACACATCTGACCTCAGGCCACTACTCTTTTAAATGACAAGCCTCAACACTTTGAAATAGGTGGCAGGGGATGTGCTCTGATGTTCTGAGGGCTTTTTCAACAATTTTCTTTGTATGACGTGAGTGAAGAAAAGCTTTGCAAAGAAAATGTAACACTGGTCATTACAGGCACTGACATGTGACTAAAAAGCAGAGAACAGACAAAACAAAAGATTACCCTCTGTATAGTAGAATGGGCTGAAAAGTCCAACACAATGGCTGCACAACCCTGACGCAAAACAAGACTAATATGTTTCATGCATCAGCCGTATTTTGGACTTCTTTGCCTGAGCTAGTGTGGCCTTTTTCGTTTCATCCAGTGCTGCTTTTAATGATGAATTAATTCATGACAATGCAATGTTTAGACAGGATATGAAAAGGCACCGCAGTTGCTGTATTATGTGGAAAAGAATAGGGTGCCATTCCTTGTGAATATTGGGCTTATGGTGCTGAGCTTTCCAATATCCCCCTATAGAAAGTAAATTTAGCTGCCCTCTATCAGACTCTTACATCACAAATTGATTTGAAAGAAAGTCCCTTTGTTGTTAAAAAAAAAAAAACAACCTTATATTTCAGCTAAATGAAAAGCTTTTATTGAATTCTCTTTGATTTATCCAATCCACACTAGGAAGTTTGAAGGCTATGCAAAATGAATGAGTTCTGAGATGTATTTCTGCTTGCTGAGTTGTATCTTTTACATTTTCTTTTCTTAAAATCGCTCTTCACAGGACCTTGCAGAGATCCAAACCTATGTGAACATTTTGCAGCAAATCAACCAGACACTGCCGCTTGTTCCCAATGTGTCAGTTGGCATCTCCGAGGTGAGGTCACCAATGTCGTCATTGTGTGTGTGTGTATGTCTGTGCCTCCTACTGTGCCAGAAGGAAAACGATAGTGTTTGCATGTGTGTCAGCCCTGTTAAATCTCCAGGGTTAATGAGGTTACTGGCTCCTCAGTCCAAATGGTATCCTGAGCCTGCATTTGTCTGCATGTTTATATGAGTGTATGGGTGCATGTGTGATAAGCACTGACAGTCAACCTTTCATTCACACTTTGAAAAAGCAGCAGTACGAAAGTGTCAGGACATAATGAAGCAAATGCTAATTTTTCAGTAAGTGTGCCACAGTGACTGGTGTTTGTGTGGCAGATTGAAGATTTATTTATATAAACTGTTCTCAGAGGCAGAGCTGCTCCTAATCCAGAAATTGTTTAATAAGTTGAGTTAAGACTTCCTAGGTGATGACAAAGAACCACCGTTCTTGGCTATAGTGCTGAGCAGATATCTGCAAAACAAAGAAAAGTTTAAAACAGATTATCTGTGATCTGTGAGGGCCAGCTGCGAACGCACTAGGCTGACAAACTAAGGAAAAAACAGAGTAAATTAGTAGAATAGATAGTTTATTTCACAGTTTGTCCATTAGACATTTAACTTGTATTAACATCTATATATCAAAAAACCTAAGAAAATTATTAATATTCTCTTAAGAAAAGGAGCTAACTTAGAGATTTTGTTTGCGTTCCAGTCAAGATGTATAGATTTAAATATTTATGTAAGATATGACAGAATTTCCATAAGTAATGAAATGAAAGATGTTCTGGGGATTCCAATGCTCCTTTCCTAAGCTTTCAACAGGCTTGTTTCCATTTCATTACTTCCGGATCTATTCCCATAAATAGGAACCTTTATAAACAAACATGACAGTCTTACCAGTCACCACATTGAACAAACCAGCATCATTTCAATGGAAACTTAGGAAAGTTTGTCATTGGATAGAGCATGTCAATCATGCCAAGCCTGCCCCGAAGCACATCCTGCTTCATCAAGTACTTCACTCCAAATGAAACCATGATTTTTTTTTATGTGATCAAATATTTTATTATTTTCTTCATAACAAAGAACAATGGCGTTGTAAGGTTTTACTACCTCAACACTGCAGAATGCAGACATCCATCGAGGTATAACACCAGAAAAGAAAGGGGGAAAAACACATCCAACTCCAATCTTTACAGAGCTCAGGTTTTTACTCACATGTCACATACATCCAGTATCAAATAATTCTCTTCTCTTACAGAGTATATAAAGGCCATGGCCAAAACCATTCAATTACCAACATAGGGGTGTATTTACAATTGTGACCCATAAAAACATTCACTATAAACTAACTTACACCACCTCCCACAAAATACACAATTACATCCCACTTAAACCATTTACTGAAACCATCACAACAACTTAAACTAATAAAGCAAAAATGAAAATAAACTATTACTGCCCCAACCTCCCCCCTCTCCTCTGGCTACTTGGTTAGTGCATACTAAGCCAATTAAGCACACCAGGCCCTGGTTAACAACATAATGGGCGCGCCTCCATGATAGTGCTGCTCTCCAAACCACCTCAGAAATAGAGAGAGAGATTAGAGACAAACCAAAACATGTGCTAAAAATAAACCAAATTAATGTATTAACCAACTAAATAGGATCCATATTTAGTGGATCAATACATTAACAAAAAAAATTAAACAAATGGCATCAGGGTGCAAATAGTGTATGTGTGTGTTTGCTTAGTGAGGAGGCGTCTGCATCTCCCTCACAGGCATTAATAATTAGACCATAAATTGTAAACCTTCAACCCCACCCTACCCTACCTACCCCTCTGACTTTAAGCCATCAATAACAATTAATCATAATTATAAATAAAGAAAACAAAAGATATTGATATAACAGGGCCGTAGATATTTCTAAATAAATTATATCAAGAAAAGCCAAATACCAATGAGAGATGTTAAGTTTATGTGGTGGGTTCTATCTTACTGCAATTTTTTTCTTTGCTGCTGTTAGACCAGCAAGTAGTATCCGTTTTTCACATTGTGGTGCATTTAACTCAGATAAATTGTTTAAAATAAGTGTTTGAGGATTTACTGGAATATTTTGTGCTGTTATCAGAGGTAATGCAGCTGCAACTTCTTTCCAAAATCTGGCAACAGGTTTTCATTCCCAGACCATATGTATGAAAGTTCCCGGTTTATTCTGAGATCATAATGCAACATTTGAGTCCCAATCTGATATATCCCTTCTCCATAATGCATTTAGAACTAAACATTTAAAAGAATTTCAGTAGTCACCACACCCCTTGTTGGTAACTTATCTAAGAGTTTGAACAAGGAATGTTCAAATAAGTATGCGCTTTAAGTGCGCCTCTAATCTGCAAGTAGACAAAGAATTATGTATTCTGTAAATGAAAACTGTTCTTAATATCTTAAAAAGTATGCAGGCCTTTTCCATCATAAACATCCCTAAGTAAATGAATCCCCTGCTCTCTTTATTGTGGGAATTGGATGGGTCTACCCCCAGTTGTTAAACTTATTAAAATTGGGTGTTCAAGTGCCATCGAGTTGAAATGTTAAATAGCTTTTCCACACAATGCCAAATTGATATCAGATGAGCTATAATTGAACCAAATTTCAACTTGCACATTTTGATTGTTAAATTAGATAATAGAAACTCTCTGAGAGACCACGGATGCACTAGCTTTTCTTCTAATTTGTGCCATGAGACATTTGCTATAAGACTAAACCATGTACTGAGGGGACAAAGAGTGAAAGCTAAGGAATAGAGCTTAAAATTTGGTAGTGACAATCCTCCGTCTTTTCTATTTCACTGAAGAGTATACATTTTTACTCGAGGCTTCTTTCCCCCTCCTTATGAATTTGTTAATGTCTTTATGTAATTTTTCCCAACTCCCTCTGGAGGAGCAAGCAGTATCATAGAACGTACTAAAGTAATTCTAGGTAGCACATTCATCTTTATAATGGCTATACAAGCCTGTAATGAATTTGGTAGATTCGTCCATCTGTCCAAGTCATATATAATTTTCTTAAAGACCTCCAGATAATTTTGTTTTATAATAGCGTCCAAAGAAGCATAGATTTCTATTCCAAGGTATGTGAAGTGCTGCACTACTGGTACCAAGAGGGACAGATTAGTTGCTACACCGGCATTATTAGATGACAACAGCAACAGTGCCGATTTCTGCCGGTTAATCCTAAAACCAGAAATTCTACCAAATTGATAAAAAATATTAAGTAAAGGAGGGATGGATTTTGTTATATCTTCCAAAAATAATAATATATCATCAGCATATAGGGATATATAATGCTGAGTATAATGAATTGAGATTGGGCGAATATTGTTTGATTGTCGTACTGCTTGAGCTAATGGTTCCAAAGATAAAGCAAAGAAAAGTGGACTCAAAGGGCAACCGTGTCTTGAGGACCTTGAAACCTCAAACAAAGAGGTACAATTTTTACCCATCAGGACCATTGCATATAGATTAGTAAACAGAAACCATGATTTTTTCAAACAAACAAAAATATCATTTTAAAAGTCTATGCCACAGTACACTTAGAGTATTCAGCCCTCTGCTGGCCAGTAAATTGAATGCAACTTTAATGCATTTCTCTCTGAAAACAGTGAAAGAAAACTCCCAGCTTTTCTATGCAGTCTATGGTTATGATACAAAATCAAGAAAACGTTTTAAAGATTTTTTTAAAGAAATTTAAGGTCTAATCTGACCAAGTTAATGTAAAAGTCTGTAGCTGCTGTATTTATTGGTTTCTGATGTTGAAAGACATCCAAAAAACCACGTAAAACAAAATGACATATATAATGTGAACTTTAATTTGCTTTAGGTTATGGATTACCAAGCTTTGTAAGTAAGTATCTATTGAACAGATGCAAAAATATAGATTTGTTGTCATTAATGTGAGTTTCTGTTTTAACTTGATCATGTATTATTGTACTAAATTATCTACAATAGACCACATTAAATTCTGTAGCTCCAAATAAATTCTCATTTACCAGTAAGCCCTATAAATCTCCCAGTGTCTGTTTGTGCTACAATGCATTGTTAGATTAAAATTGGAGATTTTCACAATGTGCCGACCTCCAATGTAGGAAATTCAAGCCAGTCCAACAGGTGTCCCAAAATGCACATCAGTAATGTAAAAAAATAACCTGTACAAAGTCATGAAATGACCACAGCTTAACTAAAAAGTCAGAGCTTCAAAACTTAAGTTCAGAAACCACTGAGTCATATTAGTTATGTTGATCTTAACCATTGCCATTTTCCAAATAATTGAATCTTTTTCTCAAATTAAAATGGCACACCTAGGTTCATTAGCTTCAAATTGAAGCTAATATTCTAAATGTCATCCTAAATTGACTTCATTTTTATTTTCTTCACTCCTTTAGAACAGGAAGCAGACATTAATTAGCTTTTAAAGTCATTAGGAATCCATACTATCTGCAGATTTGACATTTCAGAAACTGCAACAGTTTGGAACAGTTTTTTCCCAATACATCAGATTGAGGCTAATGAGATCAAAACATTTTGGATTGTATGTGTTCTCTTTTAATTTTTAGCATAAACTACAAAACTCAATAATATAACCTTATACAACTATTCCTCTGCTGCCATTTATTATGTAGATATTATTGAGCACCATGGCTATACAATAAACAGTACTTGACAGTCACCTTTTGCTTTGTGAAGCTCTGAAAGCAGTTTCCTGTTCCCCATTATTTTGTAATTTGTTGGTTTTGGAAAGCACACTTCAAACTGTGAACGAGTTCTTTTTTCAATAAAAATAAAGAAATTAACAATCTCAGAGGTTATACCTTAATTCTGAAAGCCACATGTAGCACTTCCCATATGATAAGTGATTTGTGCTGGTTGTGTGAAGGAGCAGGAGAAGTTGCTGGCTCAGAGGAAAGTACCTGGCCTGCAAAGTCAGCTGGAGGATTACAAGAGCGCCCTCTGTCAGCTGCATGCCCAGAAACAGCGCCTACAGGCTGAGGTAAGTCACCATGACGACATGCGCTTTAATTACACGAATCCCCCATATTTTTAACCCCTAAGCATATAGTTACCGTGAGGTAGAGTAAAAGGGATTTCTCAAAGGAACAATGTGCTTCAGTTAAAAAGAAGTTATATGACCAAGACCAAACCCAATGGATGGATGGATGGCTTTAATGATCAATAGATCAAAATTGCAGGTTTTAATGACACCGGCTTTGCTAACTTTAGGTACTATTTTTTGGATAAAAGTAAGTAACCACTGGTGTCATTATCTTTGACCTGATCCAAAGACAACTTTTAGAAGGAAGAAAAATATACTTATTTCTTTTTCTTTCTTTCTTTCTTTCTTTTAAGTGATGTTTATCAATGTAAATTGATAAATATTTTAAAGTATTTTCTTTATTTCATCTGCATCTTACTTAACTTTAACTTTCCTTGTTAATCAAAAAATAAAAACCTTTCCTTAAGAAAGGTGTTAAAAGACCTAATACAAACGCTGTAAATGATCAGCTGCTGTACTGCAGATCTACCACTAGATGGCAGAAATGACTGCGTTATGACAGTATAGTTACTGTAGGCCAGGGGTGCTCAAAGTCGGTCCTCGAGGGCCGCTGTCCTGCAGATTTTCCTATGTTTCCTGCTTCAACACACCTGACTCAAATGAAATAGATCCAACAGCCTATTAATTTGTGCACAATCACTCATCAATTTGAGTCAGGTGGTTTTGGAGCAGGGACACATCAAAAACCTTCAGGGTTGTGGCCATGGAGGACCGGAGCTGGGCACCACTGCTGTAGGCTCAGTGAAGACAAACATAACAGCTGTAGCATAAGATAACATCAACATTAATCACAATGTTAAACAGTGTGTTTGTATTTCTCTGCAATATGTGTTTTAATTTGTTCAAATTTAGATAAAAAACACTTAGCAATTTGTTTTTCACAAATTAAATTCAGATTCTGTTTAATTCAAAGTTTGATCAGTCACACTTGCACTGTGTTAGTAATGGTGTGTGAACTTCTCCTAAAGAGGATGAGTAATCAATCATATGTCACATATAATTTCTTAATCCTTGCCTAAATTTCTTCTGTCAGACTTCAATATTGGAGCAATCCATCAAAAACACACAGCATAGCTACGACAATGAGATCCAAATGTACAATGAGAAAATCGAATCCCTACGAAAGCACATCGAGGAAGCTGAAAGATCCCTGGAGAAATTCACCAGCGAATGTTGCCACCTGGCCATGTACCAGACATCTCTTGAGAACGAGCTGGAGAGGTACAAGAGGATCATTGAGAACGAAGACAATAGGTAGGCTGCACCAACCTGGTCTCGGACACCATTTTACTCTTTTCATTTCTGCTGGGATATATACAGTATATATATTTTTATATGTATATATATATATTTTATATATATATTTATTTATTTATTTATTTTTTATATATATATAATGTATGTATATATAAATTGTATTTTTTTCCACATCATTATGTATTAGCAGAATATAACTGTATAAGCAGAAGGCTATTTTACTATAATCTTGCTTTCAAACACACAGCACTAAAATTACACCTGGGATACTAAAAATAGGGGAAGAACCTTGTGTAACTTGTCATTCAGAATCCAGGCAAAACTTTAGACGTTTGGAAAACAAGCCTGAATTTTGATTAATTTAAGTGGTTAGTTTTTGACCCTTTAACTGTTATCTGTTCACTGTCTCCCTGTTATACAATAACAATACATGATCTTGCTCACACAGTTAAATCTCCTTGGTGTTTGGTTGCCTACAGTGAGAAACTTCTCTTTCATTTCAAAAGCTGTCAAACATCACTTTGTAAACTGATTCCTGATTTTAATGCTTAGGAAATATGTGGAGTAAATTATTGAGACATAGCTTATATTTAACTTCTCTCTGTTCTTGAGGTTGAATTCCGCAATTATCGGGACTCCCATTACCCTGCTTACCAGCAATTACCGCTCCACTCATACACCCACCCCATCAAGCAGGGGTAGAGGTAAGGATGCTATGAGCATGCCACAGCTTGTTAAAATTCCTATTTAAACTTTACTTTAATTTCTTTCTTTTTTTAAAAGTCTCAAAAGAATACAATCTCAATTAATCTGTTCCATTACGCTGTTTCATCACGCTGACTTCTTTTGTGTCCAGATATCACTCAGGCTATCCAAGATATTACAAGCATCAAGCCCCGACAGAAGATACTTGGTAAAAAGGTCCAGAAGAAGAAAGAACTCACCCCAAAAGACGTGATTGACAATTGCCAAGCGGAAACAAATGGTGGAGCCAGTGGAGAGGCTGGAGATGAAGAAACGAGGGGAACCCCATCTGAGGAAGTACAGGAGGAGATGGTGAAGAGAAATGAGCAGGGGTCTATTTTGACTGGAGAATTTCCACAAGATGTCCCAGATGGAGCTCAGATTAGCAAAGCTTTTGACACTCTTTGTAACATTGTCAGAGACAGAATGAGAAAATATAAGAGGCCCGAGCCGATCGCTGATTTTTACACCAAGGGTCGTTATGTCCTTGTTACGGGTGATGGCAGCTACCTGGATCCCTGCTTCTACACCTCCACACCATCAGCTGGCCATGTCTTTGTCACTATCAGCGATGGAAGGAAATGGCCAAATGAGCCTTATGGATATGACACACCTACTCCTCCACCCCCTAAGCCCATGATTGAACCCAGGCCTCTCACTCCCACCTTGCCCTCTGATGGGGAAGGAAAGGACGACACCAAGGGTGGAAAAGCAAAGGATAATGGAGGAAAAGGTAAACACGAAAATGGGGAGCCGCAGCCTTTCTCAAAGGATCCAAGCCCCGTGCCTCCACCATCTGACCCAAGCTCCCATGATCCTGCCCCTCCAAAGCCTGCTCCACGTGGGGCCAGCACCAGCTCAGGTTCCAGCACTAGCACCACTAGCTCTAGCAGCTTCACCCCAGATGCCATGAGCTATGAGAAGTTGGAGGTTATAGAGTCTGTGGAGAAGTTCTCTGGTGGTCGTAAAGTTAAGGGTTATGAGGAAACTTCAGTGGTGGTAGAGACCATGATTGAAAAGTCCAGCAAGAAGAAACACTGAAACCACATAATCACAAGCACGGCCCTACATGGCCCAGGCCTTCCAGCAAGAAGATAACACTGATGTTGGTATCAGATTATTCCAATGAATTTGTTCCTCAAAGCCTTGTGTTAACAAAAATGATTTTGTCTCATAGGGAGACCAATCATGATTTAAGACCAAAAACACATTCCTGATAATCTGATATTTCTAGCTTTTCCATTTGCTTGCAGTCACTGGTCATGTTTCCAGGACATGTTTGCTAGCTTCCTAAGTGCTAATGATGTTGTTCGACTTACACCCATGCTCATGCTATGAGTCCTTTACTGTCTGAAAACTTGGGATGAGAAAAAATTAAGTTCTATGCCACCACGAAAGAAAAAAAACAATAAGTAAAAAAAAATAAAAACTTTGAACTTGTGCTACCCTTCTAAACACCAGAAATCTAACATTTCCCTTTTAAGCTCATTTGTTTAATTGGATTCCACTGCCCGCCCTCAGCACAATTTTGCTGTGTATTAATTTGCTTTGATATAAAAAAAATAATAAAAGATTGAATCATCAATCTAAATGCCACGTGATGTTTGTGTCAAGTAGCCCACATAGTTATCTGATAGGTTATTAAATTATGTTTGCATATAACTGCAGACAAAAACAAAAGAGATAGTTGCCACAATGTCCCTTACATTTCTTCCAGTCTCATTTTAAAGACACCACATTTACAAGTTCAGAATTGTGCGTCTACTAAACGGGAGTTTGAATGGGATTATAACTGGATTTAGTTGGGACTGTAAATTGACCTTGATTAGCTTTTAAACTTACACAAGACTGCTTGTCACCTTCTGTGTATATTATATATATTTGCTTCTGTGTCTTTAAGACCCCTTCTTTTTTTAATGTCCCATCTTCTCTGATTAATCAGCTGATGAGATCAAAATTAGATCAGGGACAACAGATGCTAATTCATTGATAGAGGTGGTATAAAAATACTTTTCAGGGGGCATTACTGATTGGGTTTTATGATGATGTAAGAAAGAGAAGAAAAGCCTGCAGAACGAACAGAGTTTAGAGCAGCTTTAGGAGCGGCATTGTCTGTAACTGTGTTTAATGTGTGGATCTAAACCTTTGCAACTGTTAATGTTGTACTTCCCATAATATACTGCACCTTGAATGTACCACAAAAACATTTTATATTTTATATAGGAGTTATTTCAAATTCCACAAGAAACTCATTGATATTTCATGTCTTTCAGGACTAATATATACTAATACATAATATATGTAGAAGAGCATAAAGTTGAACTCAAACAAACATAAGTATCCAAGAATAAATCATTAAGAATTAATTGACCAGATTAGGTCTGTACAGCTCCACATGAAAGATTAGTTTTTAGGTTAAGTTATTTGTGGTTGATTTAAACAGAAAGTTTACAGAAAAAAATATGCACTGAGATATTTAGTCCATCCTAAACAGCTTTAAGAAAATACAACATCTCCAAGTTGTCTCTTCAACCAATAGTTGTTTGTAAGCCCTCACTAGTTTTTCAGCTTTCTATACAGATTGGCCACTCAGAAGAACAAGCAGTGAACGCCATTTCCTGTCCAGGTAAATTTGATTTAACAGACAAAAACCACGAAGAATTATGCACACTCTGATCATCTGATGAATGCACTAAATACTTTCATCTTCACTTAACACCACTTAAATCAGCAGTTTGATGTTAAGTGCTGCCTTTTGGTGCTTTTCAGGATGGGAATATATATATTTCTGCCGATATATATATATAGATATATATATATATATATCTATATATATATATCTATATATATATATATTCTAAAATTTGTCCAACAGATGTTTTATATGAATTTCTGTAAGTAAGAAGTGTATGAGTAAAAGTAGCTTGTGCTCCACGTTTTAGTGAGCATTTTCTCTTTATTGCACAGCACAGACAGAAAGAAGCATGGTGAAAATGAATCATTTAGTTTAGATGCCACATGGGCTCTACCTTTTACTATATAATTTTAATCTCACAATAATTTATTCCTCCTTCTTTGCCTTATTCTTTTTTCCAGTTCTTTGCTTTTCAATAGTTATGGGCATTGAAGTGACAGAGAATGTTTACTTGGTGTCTTTGGTTGTTTCAAATCACTCAAATACTTTATTAAACAGCTGAATAGATTTATTATAGTTTACGCCAAAGATTATGAAATATGAACCGATGACCACGCTGCAAAGTAAATTACAGATTCCTTTCCTCATTTATATAAACAGTGCATGTCACAAAAATATAAACAGAAAGGAGTATCACTGCTCTGTTTGCGAGATATTAAACTTTAAGTAGAATGACACAAAAAATCATTTACAGTCACAAACTGTACAACATTTGGCAGAAGAAAGGTGCAGGGGGAAAAAAGCAAAAGCGTGAAAGAGTCTTATATTTGGTTTATACACAGTTCTATAGAGTGTAAAAATTCTGTGTTATAGTTTGCTTTGTCATTGTAGAATAGATTATCAAGGGTTACACTTTTATCATGACTGTTACAAGAAACATTCATTAATGGGAGATAATTGAAAGTCTTGACAACAAAAAGCAGAGAAGAGGGAAGGAGAGGGAGACGATAAAAAGACAAGACACAGAGAGGAGCTAAGGGGGACAGAGCCAGACTGCAGAGAGTGTAAAAGACAAGAGATAGTGAAGTTGGAAACATGCACATGAGATTTTAGTTGTTTTTACTCAGCAAACTTTTCAGACTTCTCTCTACAGCTTCATCCAGCTCCTCCTCCAGCTCCTCCTTTTTGGACATGGCTAGTTTGGACTGATAATCACGCACGATCTGGTCTATATAAGGGGCACTTTGTGTTCCATGCAACATGAGAGTCCACTCCTTCAGCACTCCCCGTTGTGGCTGTTCACCCTGAAAGCCCACCTCGAGTACCCAGGTTCCACGAGGGTCTTCACCCCAGGTGTGGGTGGTCATGAAAGGCCACTTATCAAATCCCACCTTGGAGTCGTCATCACGGGGCCTTCGGCTCAACAGTATGGACTTTGTACCCATGGGTGAAGTCATGTTGATGTTGAGGTCTCCACGGCGGCTGGCATTGACAGTGACTACCGCCTGTACATGCTCCAGGTAGCGGACAAAGTTGTCCTTTCCCTGACAGGCTTCGGTGGTGATAGCCAACAACAGCTTGTTGCCAGACTGGATTTTACTGGAGAAGGAGAACCAGAATCAAAAGGTTAAAACTGCAATTCAAAGAAACAGAAAAAATCAATTTAAACATTTCATGTGAAAATGTCAAATAAAACTAGACAGGAGATGACCAGAAGATGGCATCCCTGGAGTTAAGACTGAGAGAACAGGCAAAATGCTTCTTTCTTCCTGCTCTCTTTAGGAAACCCCAGTAGACCTTTATCCATCAATTGACCTAATTTTCCATGGAACTAAACAACGCTGACAAGAATGAAGCTGCATTTTTTCTGTTGTTTTAATTAATCTTGTGGAAGTGACAAAATACTTTTCTTTTTAGTCAACAAAAAAGACAATATTTGTGCAGAGAGCACAAATTTATAATTCCATTTCCACAAAGAAGAGTAAATGATGTGATGAATAGTGCCATAACAGCTACTTAACAGACCTCTAATCATATTTTTTTCTAATGCGTTGGGATATTTTTTAATTCTCTTGTCCAGCATCTAATGTTTGTCTAATGGTTATATACAATTGGAGTGAAGAATGACACAGATGACAATAATAATAATAAAAAAAAGCCAACAATAACCAACAAAAACCAACCATAAAGTCTGAATCATGTTCATTTTTTATTTTTTCTGGGGTTTTTTTTTTTGTTGTTGTTGTTGTTGTTTCAGAGCAGAGTGTGACAAGAAGGCTGGTTGTGACATTGCAGTTGCTTTGTGATTTGGAAGACAGACTGCATTCCCATCTCTGTGTATGATGAGAAGACAGAGTGAGAACACAGCAGGGCAGAGGTGGTGGCCAAAGGCTGTGAAGAGGTTTAATGACATTATTAGAGTTTGAGGCCACATCACAGGTGGTGGCAAATGGATAAAAAAGCAGCAAAGACACAGAAACTGAGTGAAAGAGACGCGTAGAACCACTTAGTTTGAAAAATGATTAATTGAGCACTGCGCTGTGCACAGCAAGATGAGTGCAGGTGAGCTGCTGAGCACCGATGAAGTAAATTACCATTCTCAGAAAAGAAGGACAAATAATCGTCAGAAACTAAACAGTAAGTTGTTTAGAAACGGACTAGCGACCTCTCCAGGGTGTACCCTGTTTCTCGCCCGCTAATTGCTGAGTAGGATCCACCTTTCCCGCGACCCTGGATTGACCAAAGCGGTATGGAAAATGGATAGATGGACATATTTCAGTTAAACTCAAATTAATAAAATAATTAGGGGCTTTTCTAGGGTCTGTTGTGTAACTGGACAACAAAGAAGTTTAAATGTGTTTCATCAACAGGTGTGGGCTAATTCTATATTATTCTTTTTTTATTCCTAGTGTGGAATTTCTGTTATTAAGATAAAAACCCATAAAACACAGTCAAAGCAGCATTGGTGTAAACGAAACAGGCTAACTAGCAGGTGCAAACTAAAATCTATTGAAAAGGGTTTCAACAAGGAGAAATTATTTTGAAATAGTTCATTATAGGTGCAAACCATGAAACTAAAATCCACCACAATTTCGCGTCGACAACAATGTGGACACAGCTTGGAGCAGCTCATCATTCATGGTAGAATAGTCATATGTAAAAGCAGTGGAGTTTCCTCTTTTAGCCTTATGACAATGCATAAATTATTTCATTTTAATATATGGATGTCACAGAATTTTGTTCAATAGTCATATCTTGACAGTTCCATCCCATTTTAACATGTTCACCTTTGAAGGCCAGAGGGGTTGTTGGGTGGCAAATAATCTTACTTTTAAATGTTTTTTGCATTTAGTCACTGTTTCTCTCAGCTTTTACCGGTTGTTTATATTTCTTTAACCCCCTGAATTATGGTTTAAACCCCAGTCTTCCATTGTGGTTTTGTTGATTACTTCCATCAAATTAATCCTGACATACACCAGAGGTGACATGAAGAAGATGTCACTGTCTAAAGATGTAAAAAAAAAAAAAAAAGTGTAAAGGAACAACTTCAACATATTTTAGCAAACATTGATTACTAATATTTCCTTATTATTATTTTTTAATATGTTCATGACTATCAGTCATGAGTTTGGGTATAAATATTATGGAGATTTTACTTTTGACTCGCCCCAAAAAGTTTTAGCATGTAGCAGTTGCACATTTCCATCATGTGAATATGAGAGAGTAATAACTGCAGCTGGTCATGGAGTGAGGAGAAGGCTCGCTCTGAAGGGCAGGACCTGTGGAGATTAAAACAACCCCACCACACAGCGGGCCACTGTGCGCCAGCTCCACTGATAATGAGAAGTTCTCCTCCAGCTAAGTAAGCCACAACCAGCCAGAGCAGCTATCAGATCAGTGCTGAGCAGTGTTTGTGAGCATGTCTATGTTGGTGTTTATTGCTTTTCTCTGATGATCACTATCATCAGAGGTGGGCTTGTTGTAATTATAGCTCTACCACAATAGAGGCAGCAGAAGCCCCACAGTGCTGCTGTGGAAACGGGGAACTAATGAAAAATATGACACAGCCAGTGTTGCTGCTTTTAACACACAGCTCAAAGCATGAAAAAATTTTAATGTTTCTGGTGGCATTTCTTTCCTATAAATACTGGCTCATTGAGCATTTAGTTATTTTTCAGATATACAGGGTCTCTTCATGTCCGAACAAGCAGCTGATGACACTTTATGCAACTAAAGCTTGAATAATCAGGGAGGGATTGATGTCACAAACGTGATACTGCAGTATAAGCTGTGTGGTGTTCCTTTGTTATATCTGCTAATGCACTTTAGGAAGGGACTTACACATACAGGCAGAGATTCATGTTATGCCTTTATAATCAACACACTAATCACTAATAAGAGACAGAAACAAGAAAGAGGGTATTGGTAATAAAATGTACTTAGGTCTGTGTGCAGTCTAATTTTCTAACTTAATCCACACACTGGCAATGTCACTGCATGCTAATGTAATGGGTGCTTTAAATGGAGCAAATAGCAGGGATAGCTTTGGGAGAGGAACCAGACATCACACACCAAAGCTCAAAGCCTCAGGACAGATGAATGGATAGTCAAGCCCCTGCAGGACATGCAGTGGAAACAGGGACAAGGTAAGAAGAGGAGTTGGAAATGAAAAAAAGACAAGATAACAGGGATTGAGGCTTGGACTATAGAATACAGATGAAGAAGATGTCAGGAGTGAGATAGGGTGATGCGAGGGGAGATACTGAACTGGTACAGGGAAGATGAGAGGAAAGATGTCTTAACCACAGCTGCATCTGGGAAAGATGGAGGCACAGAGGAGCCCCAGAGTAGACTGGGCTGTTGTCAAAAAATATAATTGTAAGCATGATAAAGGTTACATAACAATTACCAGGCTGAAATTAGTTAAACTCGGGGCAGCATGGGTGATGAAAAACCTAAACCAGGATCACTTTCTTTAAAGAGTCTAAAAGGTATTTGGAAGGGCTTTCCCCTTTCCTTCAATGCATCATATAGTTTGCTAGGGAAATATAAAGTCTGAGAAGTTCCAAAGCCCAAATGCAACCCCAAAGAAAGTGTTCCAGTTGAAACACCATGCTTATTATTGAGACTTTCCTTCAGTTACATTCCACATAACACATTTGCTTAGTTTCTGTAAAGTGTATAGTTGACACACCTCAAACAAACAAAAAAAATTAACTGCTTTACACTGACCATTTCTGACCAAGCAGCTGATCAATCACAGCAGACTGAGCCTAACAGGTGGAGGGCGTCACAGATACAAGAGCTGAAATGGAACATGTGCTAAAATGAGAAGAACTGTGCTTCTTTGTCTTTTAAATTAAAGCATGTCGTACTTTGAGTAGACATCTAAACTATGAACCACATATCATTGCTTACAACAAAGCTTAAACATCCAAGTGAGGTAAAAATGTGTGTGTGTGGAAAGACTTTAAGTAGCATAAATGATACCATAAAAATATTTAAATACTGCTTTGTTAGGAAAAATTTGCTATTATATGCTAAACTCAGACGCTAACCAGCATACACTATGATATATCTAGAAGATCATCAGAACGATTGCGCAGCTGATCTAAATATTACAGGGTTATAAAGTGGTTATGCCCATTGCAGAGGTTTTATTAAATTAGGCCGTATTGGGATAACCCAGTAATTAGATGAGCATGTCTCCTGCACACAGAGAGCTTTCCTTTGAAAATCTTGGAGAAGGCATTTAAAGGTTGTAGAATTTACAATGAGGACATGCACTCAGTGTTTTAAGTACACTTAAAAACTACAAAATTAGTAAAAAAAAAAATATGACTCACTGGGCTTCCTGAATGGATCCAGCTACACAGTGGAAACGCTCAGGCACAGTTTTCCATTCCTTGGCCATTTTCACCATGCCTCCAGCATCCAGCACTCCATAGCCAAACAGGTGGTTGAACTCCAGGCCCACGCCATTCCTTCTCCACTGGTGGACTTCGTCATGAAGCTGATTGCGCTTAGATGTCAGGACTGACAGGTGCTGCATGTCTCTCCATGTCAAGTTAGGGCTGAGATGGACAAACAGGAATAAGAGTGTAGGATAGAGGTAGGTGGTAAAGGAAAAAGAGAAGCAAGTTTTGTAGATTAATTGAGGGCAGGCTAACCAGAAAAATAAACATGTATGGGTAATACAGAAAAATAAAGAGTAAAACAATAGTTTAACATCATGATGTTTGGAAGTGCTTGTGATTGTGATCTTTTTTTTTCTTTTTATTTTCTGGTGTTGGGTGATAGCTTTGTTCTGACTGACTTATTGATTCCTGCTGTTGCACGGTTCAAGTGTGTTTGGGCAGTAAAAAGGCTTGTGGCATATTTGCTGCCGGACAAGGTGAGCATCCGGTCCTCACAACAGCAACATCATTATTGTGTGTACAAAGCAAACACGGTTTCTTTACTCTGCTCCATGAGCTGCTGTTGGTTAATGGCTAGAGAGTCTTGTCAGCCTTTAATGTAAAAAAATGAAGCGCTGAGAGAGAAAGAAAAAAAAAATCATCTTAGGAATAAAAAATATATAATTCTTTAGGTTTTAGATTTGTCATGCATGCCTAATTATGTGTGGATCAGTTTCAAATGGGCAATAAAATAGCTTAACTTGTACTAGAACGTTAATGCGTCATGATTAAGAAATGCCTTGGCATCAGCATTAGCCTAAAAAAATAACATTTTTAGTTTACTGAAAGGATGATGAGGCACTAGTCTCATCATACAGCATAGTCTCTGCTTTAAGCATCCAGGAAGTGATGTAATAAATAAAACATTAATGCTGAGTCCTCTCAAAGGCAGAGAATTTTTTTTAGCCTTGAACTGAGAAATAAAGAGCACTGATCCCAATGTGATTAGTGTCCTTGGTACAGTATGTGTTGGAGTCTGTACTCTGTGAGAGCAGATTTACTTTTATCTTGCTCACAGTTGTGATAAATAAGCAATTCTGTGAGAAGTAAAGCAACTCTGTAAAAAGTGGAGAAATAATTTGTATTTTTAAGGACTTTAGGTGCTCGGAAAGAAATTCAGATTAAAGGGTATAGAGATGGAAATTGACAGGTGAAGTAAGAAATTTAAAACACAAAAGCTCAAGGTTGCTCTTTGAAAATAATGGCAATACTTGCACAAATTATACCTCATGGTTAGAATTTTTTCAGCAGAGTGGCTTTGAATAAGGTAATATCTTAGTGTTTTATGTAGACTGTCTATCTAAATCAAGAATCACAATTATCACAGGTCTGTGGAATGGTATTGTGGAGTACATACTTAGCCTCAAGAGCCAAAGCAAAGACGCCTGCTGCCTCTGGAGCTGCTGCTGATGTTCCTGAGTGCCGCAGCGTGCAGTTCCCATACAAATCTGTAGTGGCCTGAAACAATCAAAACAGTAACAGTAACTTTTTTCCTCCAAAGGTTTTAGAATTATCTGGGGAAGCATGGGACCACATCCACTCTCGTTACAACCTAGCATTGCTTTGAAAACTGTAAAAAAAGACAACAAAAAGAAAAGGCTAAACAAGGCTGATGATTGTATGTTAGATAAACTGCAGAGTCAACATGTTCACTGCATAAACATTTATTTATTTAATCTGGGGCTTAATTAGAAACGACAGACTGACTGCAATTAGCAGGAAAGCCCATGAGAAGATCATGGGCTTTGTCAACAGCCAAAGGTGATTTGCATAATCACTCAAACACTGCTGTGCTTTACACAAACAAGTTATCAAATGTATGTGTGTGTGCTATGATAGTAAGAACATTCATTATCCTATCAGGAAACCACCATCACACTGTCCCTCAGTTAAAGAAGCAAGCATGAATTTTCAAGCTTCACTGATCTTCAGTGGTACCATGAACCAGTTAGAGTTCCTTTACTAATTACAAAAAAGTTGCCACCAATATCTATTTATTTTAACCCGTTAAAATCATGAAATTTTCACTTAAAAACAGGCTTTATGCATTAAAGACTTGTTGGCCAACTATTTTACTGGACTACCTTTACTGGACCGTTGTTGACATAACAGGATCCTTTTTTGTTGCACTATCATCTGCTAGTGAAGAATAGTATGGCTTTAAAAGTAAACTGCATTTGCAACAAGTCTGAAATACGTGTTTAGTGGATATACTGTTAAATAATATTATTGTAGCCTGGAATGGTATAACTTGTTTAAATCTCATAATCTAAGCTTTCCAAGGGATACTGAGTAAAATACACATTTATATGTCACATCCCACCCACAGATGTCTGGGTTTTTTTGTGTTGTTTTTTTTTTTTAATCCAGCACAGCTTTCTAAAAAAATGGTTTCTTTTATGCCTTTCATATGTATTAGCCTATGTTGTTTGGTGTTTGGTGCCTAACAAGTTAAAAACAATGTGAAGCAAAAAATGTAACAAGGATGGAAGTTGTGTTTAAATATTTTTCTAAACCTTTATGTCGTGTAGAAAAAAAAAGACAAAGATGCTTTATCATAACACACCCACTATATCTGAAATGTTGGGATCAGAAAAAATGAGAATGATCATCCTAAAAAGGAAATTTTTCCACCTGATCTTCCATTATTCCTAACCATCAAGCAATTTTCTGGTCTCATTTAATCTTGTTCAAAATCTAGGACACACTTCTACGAATAAGAGGATATCTTGAAAACATTAAACGAGCAAGAACAATTAGATTATTTTTTGGATGCTTAAAGACCAAAAACTAGAGGAAATGAAAAATATCCTATTAATGTTATAATATATATTGCATAATTTACATTAATGTAAAACACATATGGTAAGTGATCAAACAGAAACACACTCACAACGCCAGCCTCTGGGTTCCGCTTGCGTCCATTGCTGAATGTAGATGCCAGAGTGGAGGAGCAGCTCTCATCGTATAGGGCAGTCCGCCCGTCATTGATGGCAGAGTTGATGGAGATTGTCCACATGCTGGAGGCATAACCATCGCAGTTGCAGTCATCATAGCTACCACCATCTCCAGATGCCCAAACATAGATGCTGCCTTTTCCTCCACGCCCCTAAAAAAGCCATTATCACATAATCCCAGTGAACTAAAAATAAGTCACAGTTCTGCTTATTGCCCTCATTTGTATATGTAAAATGATAACTAGGAACAAGTGAATTTATATTTAATGTAATTATACAGGAGGTGTAATGTATTTTCACTTATTTTTTTCATTAAAATTTAAAAAAAATGTGTGAACTGCTCATACACTGCAGTCCAATTATAAATCTCTTTAAACCAGGTGATAGTTTTCTGATTGTTCCTGCAATCATTTACTTGAGCCACATTAGTCTTCTTATAAAGAACAAATTGTCTAATTACAAACAGCATGACGATGGTAATGTTTGGAATATTGTATTTGCAAGTTAGCAACAGCAGATCAGAAGAATTATCATTAGGAAGCCACATTTGAAGCAAGCACGTGATGTAAGCTAAACTCCTAGCATTAGGTCCAATGGCTATACTGGTCCACAAGGCTCCAAATTTAAATGTTGCCTCTTTTGTTACAAAATTATTCAAACCTTTTTCCTACAGAGATGCATCATTAGTCTGGATAATTGGCATGTCATAAGTCTTTGATAACACAAGTCCTGTGCTCCACATAAAACAACAGTCTGAGGATATGATGCCTTGTCATAGTCCACACCATGGACTGTAAAACCACTCATTCCACCCAAGTGAACAACTGCATGTATTTCACATTTGCTGGTGAGACATGTGATGCTAATTGTGAAAATTTCACAAATCAGCTCATAACCAAGAACACAGACGAGACGTACTGGCACCAAAAAAAGAAACAAGGTGACCGTTTAGTTTTTTTGGGGGGTCACGTGCAAAATGTACTAAAATGTATTCCTAAAATTCCTTGCAAATATTAAGCAACCCATTGAGAGAAACAAGCATATTTTAGTTTTCTATGTCTACGTACACTGGTACATAGTACTCAAGGCAGACAATGATACAATTTTATATATCTTTTAAAATATTTTCTGTACTTTAATTTGTAAAAACGTTTTATGCCCTCCAGGAAACTAGCAAATTAAAATTTCATGTTTGTTATTGATCAAATGCCTTAAAGCATGAAACAATTGACTGCGGATACACACGGAGAGCATCGTCCTTACTAAATGCTGCACCTGTGTCTACAAAAGCCTGATGGTTTCCCCTCACAACAGAGGATCAAGGAGAATTGGAGTGGCATGTCCTTCCTTTTTCTGCATATTAATGTCTCTCAGTTTGAATTGCAAAAGAGATTTGTGCATCAATGAGCTCACATCTGTGACTTGGTCCTTTTGCATCCTGTCTCTTCCACAAGTCTGACAAAGTGCTTTGATTTTGCATAGAACACAGCATTAATTATTTCCATTAGAGCCTTATTTAGGTGTTTGTAGGAAATAATTTGCTTCTGAATTTTAGGCTTCTCCATGTGCATAATGTCCATTATGTTCTGCTGGAACTGAAGGTTATGAAAGAGATAATTGGAATCTGTCAGATTGCAGAGTAACTACCTGATTAGCAATGTTTATGCGATCAGATATTGCAGTGAGCTTTGCGCCTACTAACCTTCTCTGCCCAGAATGTGGTCGCATCAGACCAGCCTGCACCTGCTTGTGCATGGTACATGATGATTAATCAAGCAAGTAATTGGCAGTGGAACTGTTAGCATGGCAACTCTATATTGTATGTATGTGTGTAAGTGTGTCCAAAGTCCTGGATCTCAGGGTTTCACCTTGCTGAAATGTCCTCTTGCATGACATGAAGCAGAAAGTCTAATCAGCCACAGAATCACCTGAACTTCACTCCCGCTGTCTGGGAAACTTAATTAATAAGGAAGTACCCTTAAAGTGTAGCTGAACAGAGTTAAACAGTGCAAGCCCACATTAGGAAAGCCATGAAGGATTGACTGTAGGATTGCATTTCTTGTTTCTAAATTAGCATGTCATCACAGAGTGCAGGGAAACTTCAGGCAACAGACATTTTTATCTCTCTGTCATTAGAATAATAATTTCTTGTCCCCAAATGGTACTTGGCTTATGGGCATCAGTCAAACAAACAAACAAACAAACAAACAAAGACAAAAGAAACAATACCAAGTCTGCAGCAATGATCTAAGCCTATATGAAGCTGCATTTTGACATTTGTTAACATCACCAAGATGACATTCTCAAAAATGTTGAGGTCATGCTAATAATTGAGTATAAAAATTATGTAAGTTATAGGTTAACATTATTAATAATAATAATAATAATAATAATAATAATAATAATAATAATAATAATAATAATAATAATAATAATAATAA
>JBAMHW010000018.1:17784503-17797583 GCA_037177495.1 Rhadinocentrus ornatus | reverse complement strand
ATAATAATAATAATAATAATAATAATAATAATAATAATAATAATAATAATAATAATAATAATAATAATAATAATCTCTACTTAGATGGAGACAGATTAAATTCTCTCTGTGAAACTCTGTAAAACAATGTTTGTTTTTTCACATCTAAACAATTTTGACATATTAACAAATTATTATTTGATGCAGTAAATTTGTTGCCACTTTACCTTATTGACACCATCAGCCATTGCCTGCAATGTAAGCTCTCGGGGTCCATCCACTGTTTTGCCATCATCGGTTGGTCCCCAGCTGGCACTATAGATGTCAATAATCTGAGGCATGTGACTGATGGATGATGCTTCAATAATGTCAGTCATAAAGGGCTGGTCTAGCATCCTGATACCTGCAAGAGCAACAATCCTTTTTTTATTGGTTTACCAACTTTGTAACTGCTGGAAGGTACATGCACAGTATGATCCAAGCATACAAACAAGATCTTAAAAAAGGCAGAAAAGTGTAGTCAGCTTGGTAGCACATAAATCAAACTTACTTCTTATTCTCTTTTATACCGAGTTACTCCCACAATGCATTTCAAGAAAAATCTCCATGAAGCAGAAGCACAAAACTGTCTGGATTAATAGTATTGTCCTGCAGTAAAATCCACTTAACCTCCTCAGTGTGCAATAATTCTGTTAGTAGAGATAAACCACTTAAACACACTTCAACAATGCAGCAAAAAATTTTTTATGACAACCTGTATTTTTATGAGCTAGATTCAGTACTTCCCTGACAAAGTAAATCACCCTTATCAGACTTCTGAGCCTTCCATCATATCATCAGGGCTGTTATTTAACATTGTTGTCTTGTCATTGTTTTCCCACTCTTTGCCAAACTGCAGGTTTAACCTGACACACACCTGCCACCTTAGAGTTGTAGGCGACTCCCACACCGCAGATGTTGTTGTTGGCTGCTGCGGAGACCTCCCCAGCACACCGTGTGCCGTGACTGATGACAGAAAAATGGCAAAGAAAAGACAGGATTTGCATGAATTAACATGAATTTGCAAGTGATATCTTGTGGGTTAAGTCTGTTGTAAGATCATCTGTCATCTGCAGCAGTTATTGTTGACTTCTTATTTGAATGAAGATGTTGATAGCAGAATATGTGACTTTAGCATTTTAATGCAAATAAATTATAATTAGAATAAAAATCTAATTATTTTGCTGAGGGATGAACAGCAACATTTTCAAATGACACATTTAGTGTTTTGTGTTCGCAATTAAATGTGCATCTATGCCTCCATCCCTTTACTTCCCACAGAGACACTGCAGAGAATCAACCCCTTTTTCCCAGCATGCTTTGCTACAGTCAGGCAGCTATTTATAACAACTAACTGATTAGCCAGCGAGAATTGCCCGACAGTCAGCGACTGCTTCTATACCAAAGCACTCCCTCCCCAGTCCCATACACATACATCTGGGTAGATGGAGTGAGGAAAATCTGTCTGTACTTCTGTGCTCTAGGTGTTTTGTTGAGCCAGTGGATCACAGTGTGATTGGGAGATAGGAAGAAGATAAGGGGTTATCAGACAGAAGGTCACCACTGTGTACACTTTTCCCTGAAAGGAGACTAGACTTGTGATGGTCCTCTCTTATCTATCTTATCAGCCCCAAGTGAGCAGTTAAAAATAGGCTTTGTGTTTTCTGCTGTCTTGCGCTGGACAACAGCTTTGTTTATATGGCACCATTATATCTTAATGGAACTACGTGGAAAGAAAATCAGTAGAGGAGAGCTACTAGGCTTCAGGGAGAGCACACACACATGTGCACAGAATAGCATGTCCAATTTGTGTATGTATAAACAAGGATTGTCTGGGCAGCATTACCTGTTAAACCAGTCATCTGTGTAGCGGGGAAATGGGAACGGGTCATTGCTGCTGAAGTCATAGCTGGCATCGGCATTCTGAAAGAACCAAATGGATGCATTAACAAAAATAACAACATCAAGGCAGAAAAACAACAAGAGAGGGCAGTGAGGAGCATTTTACTGACAAGTGCTGACCATATCACAGTCTGTTCTGTCATCTGGATACACCACTTTGGGGTAACTCTGAATTCTAAACATTCATAACCCCTCATGTGAAAGGTACATGTCACTATAACGAACCCTATTTTAATAGAAACACTCGACATATTTGGGGAAAACACTCATTTTTCCTCTTGTCTAGACTAAAATGTAAGGCAACAGCTGAAGTAGGTTTAGAGCAGTGATCCCCAACCCTGCTACTCAAGACCCACAATCAGGGTTCAAATTACACTAGGGCTTTGGTGTAATAATTCAGTCAGTCAGTCATTATCTGTACCGCTTATTCCATTACGGATCGCGGGGTACGCTGCAGCCCAGCATTGTTTCAGGTGAGAGGCAGGGTACACCCTGGACAGGTCACCAGTCCTTTGCAGTGGTGTAATAATTAAATAAATGAATGAACACCAAACACTGACAAATTAATGCTATTCTGTTCAAGAAACATCAGCCTTTTTGAAACCTTGATAAAAGATTAAAAGGCTCCCCCCATACAGTATCAGTATCATCTTTAGGGATGCTCCTATGATTTTCAGTGAAGCTGAGCTCCCTAAAGATGCCCTGGAATTCAAACCCTGCCCACAATCCTGCAGGTGTTAGATGTTTCCTCACCACAACACACCTGATTCAAAATAAATGGATCTCTGACAAGCTTTGCACAAGGCTGCTATTGAGTCATTAATTTGAGTCAGGTGTGTTCAAGCAGATAAACATAGAAAGTCTGCCAGACAGTGGGCCTTAAAGATCGGAGTTGGGGATCTCTGGTTTAGAATAAAGAAGAATACTAGAAGAAGCAGCTAACCTGGCACTGACAAAGTACATAAAATCTGACTTAGGACTAGAAGAATTTAAGCATTTATGTAAATTAAATTCCACTGATTTAATAGTCCCATATACATTTTTTCAACAATTTTAAATGGGTGTCAAGAGGTCCAACAAAATTGTAAGTGTATTACCCCAAATTCAGCCTTGGTCCTTAAATTCAGACGTTCCAAAAGTAGCTCTAGTGAGAGCTGTGTCTGAACCTTTAAATGTTCAGGAGTGGTGCTTGTCCACACCCACTCCACATCCCTCCCTAATTGGGAGAGGATCCAGCTTTTGCTGATGCCCGCTCTGTGATTTTAAGAGGGCAGGCTTCGCTAGCCGAGCGGGCGGGTCAATGGCAGTATCCACTACTGCAGGTAGAGATTATTTCTATTTGTGAGTTCACAAAGGGAATGATCTCAGACTTACCCGTTTAAGCACACACTCGCTAATAAGTGGAGTAAGCAAGTGAGAGAAGAGACAGAATTTTCTCTTTTTTGGGCCTCATACACAGGCTATGAGGACACATAAGCTTGTTAGAAAACCTTTAGAAGTAAATTTTGCATAATATGGGACCTTTAATCTACATAACTCAAAATAAAAATTAAGATAATCTCAAAGGCAAAAGCTGTGTTTTCAAAGAAAGGAAACAAAGTTCAGTTTAAGACCAATTACAAACGAGCCAAATGAATCCAATTTAATAGAATCAGTCCAATTCCATAGAATAGCTTTAGCATTTGGCATGATCTTAATATGATTCTGTCCAAGACAACAACAAAGTGTGCTGATTTTTGCATCATTCTGCATTTCTTTAGGTGCATTGAGACCAAAGGCAAATTGCACTGTGTGGGCTGTGCAGTTACATATAAAGAGGCTCAATTTTGTGCCAGGCAGAGTGAGCAGAAGCAAATATGCCTCCACCTGGGTTACAAATCTTTCATCTTAAGGGAATAATTTGCATGAGACGTTTTATGACAGCCAGAAGATCAGTCTTCTGACCACCTTTTGAGATACATATTCTCACCTTTAAAAAAAACTAGTGTCTATCTTATGTAACAGGTAAAAGACAGCTCATTGTTAATGGTGAATGGATGTAACCACCAACCCAGAGGGAAATATTTCTATTGCTAAATGCTGCCAATACCTTCCTACAGCTGAACCTGAAATAGTAAAGAAATGGCTAATTTTGAGTTTTATTATTTTTATCAAATTATATTTTGTTTTTAGTCAGTTTGCTTTTTTTTTTACCCAATTTGTGGTACTGAGGTCAGTTTGTATTTCTTTGCATTAATTCTATATTTCTTTGTGATCTTTCTGTGTGACATTTTGGTATTGTGTACTAAACCAAATCATCTCTGCTGAAAGATGGAATGACTCAGAACAAGTGTTTTAATGTGTTATAGGGACTAATGTAAACAAGTAGTGGTTGTGTTGGTCAAACTGAAAACATTTTACCTCATCTTGTGATTTTGCATCTCTTTATTGCAAAACATGCCTCCAAAACATTAAATTTGCTCTCAAGATTATTATTCTTTACTGTGTTTAGAGCAACACAGTATTTGTTTTACATAGCTGTTCCTAAAACACTGACAGTTTAGAACATTCACATTAACACTGACCTGAGTGCCTTGATGTTATACTCAATTATAAATCTTTACTCCGTGGCAGTAATGTGTGGTCACAGCAGGGATTTCAAGCTGAGAAAATAATGGCCCATTATTTAATTCCACATGGCCAAAAGTAATAGGCTCAGAAAGAACAACAACAGAAAAACAACAGAAAGGAGACGCATGAGACAAATCTGCCAGAGACTCATTAATGGAGTCAATATTGCAGCCAGAGTGGCCACATCTGCAGGAGACACAAAACAATTCCACAGAAAACACAGGCAAGGAGTGTTTGCTTGGAGCAAGACATCAGATATTCAGATTGTTTCACTGTACTGTACATGTCATAGGTCAATGGGACTGTTGTCTGTTTGTTTTGTATAGCCGGTAACAGGTGCTTTGTGTGGTCATCAACAGAAAAGCCACAAGCTTGTTCATCAGCCATAGGCCCAAACCCATCAGATCAGTGTTGGAGACACTGTTTCTTTGCTGCTGCCTTGCAGCTCTGCCAGCTGACATTTAGAGGAGATGACTCAGTCAGCAAAAGGAGGCGGCAAACAAAACAAGCTTATTGACCCAATGGAGAAACACTGTAATTATAGAAGTGTGGACGGGTCGCTATAGGAAAGTAGACATACTTACAGCGACAGGGGTCACACGAAGAAGTAACCATTGAGGTAGGTTTGTTGTTGCTTAGAAAGATTGGGCAATAAATTGTGGGGTGTAGAATTTTTTTTTTTTTTTTTTAATCTTTCTCTGTACTTTTCTTTCAGTAACACGTGAATTTGTCACAGAAATTAAAACGTTTAACACATGCTGCTGCAAAAGCTGTGAATTTTTTAAAAGAAAATTATCCAGAATTGCCTTTGAAATAGTATTATCATTAATTTTTATTCAAAGAAGAAAATTCCGTAAGAGAAAACCCCAACAGGTTCTCAGGGGCAGAAAATGTTGGTTTTTTTTTTCTTTTTATTAAATGGAGTGTAAAGTGCTGAGCCTTGGTAATAAATAACACAGGGGCATGTCAATGGATCACTTACTGGACTTCTCAAGCTCATTTCTTTTGCCATCAATCAGACTTTACTCTTTCTTGCTGTCGTGTGTGCAACCAGATGCAGAGTAATTGATTGTGCTGAGCCTCTGCCACCTCACCTTTTCCCAGGTCCCAGCAGCCCTTGGTTGTTCGCCCTCCGCAGAGGGAATGACATTAAGAGGGCAAGGCTCAAACTTGCAATAGTGAAGCCAGTGTGTGTGTGTGTTTGTGTGTGTGTTTGTGTTTTACACATGTAAGTATAGCTATCATTGCACCACAGCCTCAAAGCAAGAAGGTCACTGGTTGGAGACTTGGCTGGGGGAGAGGTTCGAACAGTGGCCTTTCTGTGTGGCAGTCGGATGTTCTCCCCGTGTGTGCATAGGTTCCTCACGCCATCCAAAGACATGCATGTTAGGTTAATTCACTCTAAATTCTCCCTAGGAGTGAGTGCGAGCGTGAGTGGTATTTTGTCTCTCTGTGTTAGCACAGCAATGGACTGACGACCTGTCCACCCTTCCTCTTGCCTGTCATTTGATGAGATAGGCTCCAATATATATTTGTGTGTATATGTGTGTACACATGTGTGTGTCCTATCCAGCGGCAACATTTCCATGGAACTAGCATGGAATTTCAACACATTATGTGCCAACACCAAACAATGTGATGTAAGGTTGAAGTTGTTTCAGATTTCTTTGGCATCATTTTGGATTAAAAACATTACCAAACATGGGCTGTACTGAAGAACAGTTTTATTGTATTTGTGCTTTTTTTAAAACTTATATTTGTAAAACTTGCTTTTCTTTATAGCCCTCCACCTGAAGGTGGCTTGAGAAGCAGTAGATAAGTTCTTTTATTCGTTTTTTTTATAGCAATACAATACTTTTAAAAATTTAATCAGCCACATGACCTATTTTTTAATAACAAATAATTTTCCCTCTGATGTTTTGAAAAGATTTATCTTCATATGAAGTTAAAACATGATTGTAATGTTGCTTTAAACTAAATATAAAATCGAAATTCATGTTTTGCCACTAAAAAGGTACAAGAAGCTTTTCATTTCTTTAAATGTTCTGGAAATATTTTTGTTCTGAATTGTACTTTATGTTGATAATGACAGAAGATGAATAAGGGCTAAACTTCTTTTTGTACATCTCAGACCTGACAATCCGTGTATCACAAGAATGCAATAATCTGCCAGGTGTTGATAATGTAAAGTATTATTCTGTAGATGCAGGATCTTTTATGCTTTTTGGTAAAATGCTTTGAGGTGAAAGTTGTAGAAAAATAAATCACAGGGTGAAAGGTTATTGGTTATTTCTTTAAAAATATATATCTGTGAACATTGTCCTCCCTCTTTTTTACTTTATAAAACACACACCATGCTGAATGGTGATGTAAAATCACAATATGTTGTAATGAGAATTGTCCGGTTTGTACAGAGAACAGTTATAAAAAGAGAGAAAATGTTTGCCCACTGATCAATTACACTGTTACTTCGATATCATCCAGGTCCTTAGAAACCCAGTACCAATATTTATCAGGCACTGGCAAGTATTAAAAAAAAGGGAAGCTAAATGCTGCACCACTAGCAGCATCTAATCTGTTAACAACTGAAATGTATATATTAGCTATCATATTCGTGAATTACCAGTTTCTGTAAAGATGCATTTATTTATGCAATATGACTACTGCCATTTGCAGATAAATGTCCCATGAAATTGAACTATCGCATTAGAGATTTCTCATATCAAAAGATACAGTTTCACATTTAATTCACCATATCAAAAAGTACCTTATAAGCTGTTGCTGCATAATTATCAGACCAAATGGGAAACGTTGAAAACCAAACAAAACCAAACTCCCTGGCATAGACTAACATTTGGTTGTTCAAAGCAGATACACACAGAGGTAGATTGAACTAAAAGATGTGACGAACCCAAGATGATATTTTATGTAATTTCTTATTCAGCTGATAGCAGGAGGTCTGCAAAACACCATGACAACGGTACAAAAAGGAAAAAAGAAAAAAAAGGTTACACACGATGTATGATTTTTTTCTGCACACACTTCAACTCACACAAACACACACTTAAGATCTATGCACAGCATGATCCATCACTTCAATGAAGCATGCTCCTGCATCACCGCAGCTGAGTCTCAGTGTTATTTTTGGGCCATGGCTCATCTCTGTTCACAGGCAGGCGCATGCAAAGGCAGACGAACATGGTGGTAAGCGCAAAGACGCACGCACACAGAGCAAAGCACACTAATGCCATTTGAATGTAACACAAAGAGTGCATATGAGCTGAAGCAGAGATGCAATGCAGAAGGCAAATGGTTTTATTATCATCGGTACATTAAAAAAATGACTAAGACTGCACAGCATCACAGTAACTGATATGAGGGGATGTTTCAAGACCAACAATGCAGAAAAGAACAATCAGACAAAACTGCAAACACTACAGTGAAATCAAACCCAGCTTTCTTCATTACTGTGTTCTGTTTAACAATGCTTCTTGTCCTTTAAAGTTTTATCAGGTTTCTAGAGATAAAACATCACATTATGCAGCGCCAACTACGCTGGCATTATCTCTGCTTGTGACAGATCGGCCTGCCATTGTGCCTGCCACAGCGCACTGTGCATTAACATTAAACAGCTTGGCTGGCCGTCTGCCTGTCTCAGCGTCCTCCAGGGATACAAGGAGACTCAGCAGCCATGAAGGCAACTTGGAGAGCACCTGTCACTGCCAATGAGAAGTCCCCCTAAAATCAACCACCTGAACGCCTGCTACACTTATTAACAGCACTTCAAAGGAATGAAAGAAATTAGGACATTCAGTAACAGTTACTCACATAATTTGACGCCAAGTCTGGATGTAGATAGTCAATGCCTGAAATGGGAAATGTGACATTAATTAGTGATTTAATGAAACCTGAGAAGAAGTACATTACAGGTTACAGTTTACCTTTAATGTTTTGATTTTATTTTAAATGATCGTGAAACCAATTAATATTTTTATCTTGACAAAAACAACCTCAAAAAACAATTAAAATAGTTCTGCAAATACAATGGAGATTACGTTCAGCAGACATTTTTAACTTAACTGCTTATCTGCTCCAAAGTTTATTCTGGATTTCATTTTTATTTTTAAGCACAAAGTATTTATATCCACTAATTATTATAATATAATATTATAATAGTAGAAGAAGACATTTAAGGTGGACTTGTACCTTGGAATTACTCCGGTCTTGGCCTCCCTGCATTGGCTGCCCGTTTGTTTTAGAGTTGATTTTAAAATTCTTTTATTTGTTTTTAAATGTGCCTTCACAGTCTTGGCTCACAATATCTGTCAGACCTTTACAGCCCTACACACCTTCACGCTCCCTCAGATCGGCAGACAGGTCACTTTTAAATGTCCCCCCAACCAAGAGGAAACTTAAGGGTGACCGAGCCTTTTCTGTAGTTGGGCCGAAGCTGTGGAACCAGTTGCCTGCTCATTTTAAGGAGGCCTCGTCACTAACTGTTTTTAAATCACTGCTTAAAACTCGTTTATTCTCTTTGGCTTTTAACACTGGTTGAGATGTTGGCTTTGACTGAATATTTTGACTGTTTATTTTGATTGATAGATAAATATATTTGCTGTTTACTGTTTCGTACTGTTCATTGTTTTTTACGTTTCTGTTGTTATTTTGTTGTTTTTATTTGGTGTAAAGCACTTTGGTCAACCGTGTTGTTTTTAAGGTGCTATATAAATAAAGTGGAGTTGTAGTTGAAATTAATAACTATGTGTTTCTGCTCTTTCTATTTTAAGCACCAATCTCAGCTTCACATACCGAAATCTTTTAAAGTGTGCAAGAGACCCTTTGCTACTCACCAAGAATGCATACTTGGAACTGCTCCTCTAAAAACAGGAGTCGAATGATAAAGTCTAAAGCAAAGGCTTAAATCAATCAAAAAACCTGATGATCATTCATGAAAATATGCACATAAACATAGATGTGTATATAGTTCCAGAGGAGCTGATAGCCAAGCTTTTGTTCCTCCAAGAATCATGTTGCACCACCTAATGTTACCCTCATGTCGAGCAAATGCGCAGAAAGAACATGTGCATTCTAGAAGAGAGAGAAACTATTAGATTTAACATTCACGTTTTACTATTAATTTGGTTGAACTAAGATTCTTTAATTCCTAATAAATCATATGGATTTCCTGATAAGCTTGAAAGGAAACGTACCCTAAAGATCAGGAAAAACTGATCGGCCAAGTCTTTCCTGATTTGCGGTTCCTTCTTCTTTTTTTTTTGTCCACTGATTTGGGAATTTTTTAAAGCTAATAAAATGAGTGATGAACTGACCAATAGACCAATATTACTTGCAATTACCATTGTTTAACTATCTAGAATAACTTGTCCATCACAGAATAAATATCTTTGAACATTATAATGGTAATGCCTAACCAATCCAAATAAATAAAATCATTCTTTACAACAAAATAACAGCTATCAAACATTTTCCAGAAAGTAGCTTCTTGTTCATTTTCATTGATTTGTTAATCAAACTATTTATAAAGAAAACATTACTTAAAGAAATCATTGGAGAACTATATCCCAGGATAATTAATAAGAGCATTGACAAAACAAGGATTTATTACTCACCATCATCCATGATTGCAATAGTAACGCCTTTGCCTGTGTAGCCTAGTTGCCAAGCTTCAGCCACATTAAGATCCAGCCCAGGGGTCCCATCTGCCTGGCCTGTGTTTATCTAATCACATAAACAATATGGAGAACATCCATGACTCATGGCACCCAGGTGAGTCTCCATTAGGATATTAGTCAACATGGAGGATATGTGCATGTGCAGGAAGGGGAAGTCATGGAGAAGAACTGCTTGGGGATGAGAGAGTGAAGGTTAAAGGAAGGAGAAGTAAATGTCAGCAATACGGTGCATTCATCTGACTTGCCAGATGGATGAAGGCAAGCTTGTCGCTGCATAAAAGTCACGCTTGCCATTTAGAGTCAACAAGAGGGGAGGCAACTGGGCAGTTTGAATGCAAAGATTAGATGTCTTGGTATTGGTCAGGCTAATTTAAGAATGACTCACAGCGTTGATTCAGAAAGCAGTGTGGCGAATGCTCAGCTAATTAAGGTGGAAGAAATGTGGGTTGGTGCAAAAGGTCAAGCAGCATGCATGCAGCTAGTTGGCTGATTACTCACCAAATACCACTGCTTGGTAAATAGAGGATCACTCATGTTGACTTCTATATCATTGATATTTCTGTAGCCCCGCTTCTGCCGACTAAAACCTTGTTGTTCAAAGACATTCTTCACCTTGTAAAAAAAAGAAAAACAGATACGACAGGTCGATGTCACTTTGAAGTCAACCTTGATCTCAGAAAACATTTCATGAAAGAATCAAATGAAGAGCACAATAAAATCAATGTGCACATAGTCCCTGTGCAGTCATATTTGAGTAAAAGAGAATACTTTATTCAGTTGGCTGAGATGTTTGTGTGTGGGTCCATGCATGGAGAATCAAAACGCTGAGCTTTGTAAATCAAAGCTTCCAAACACACCTGCCATAAATTCAATGCCTTTTTTCTCCAGCCTGCTCAAAAGTCACTAAAATTACATGGAAAACTAATATGTCAATTCCTTTATCTTTTATAAAGACTCTAAATTTCCGAACATGCTCTAATTTGAATTTGCATCCAATTTCTTTAGTGGTTTTATATGTTTTATCAAATAGGAACCTTTCAACATTTTAACAAAAGAGACGTAAAGGAAGAAAAACTCGTTTAATTTCTTAAAACACTTTTAAATTTAATACCAACATTCTGCTTGTTAACTAGGTTCGTGGACACAAATTTTATCCAAAGTATTAGTTGTTGTTCTATCAGTTTACGAATGTTTGTATAGATGTTGCTGTATAATAAAAAAAAACATAGGTACGCAAATCTATACTGTAAATGTCCTCGTTGACAAAGATTCAGTAAATTCTGCTTTTTGTGAATAAAAGGTCCTGACTATGAGATGAAATGTTTCAATGCAACATTTTGAAAATGTGTCACTGACTAATTGTTCCTCTTATGCTTTCCGTCAGCAAATTCACTGTAGTGTGATTTAGAAAAGAGGCATTGTCCGGAGGGTTTATCACCTCAGATAAAAGAGCAGAGCAGCACTTAAGATGTCCTTCTAAAATGGCCAATGTCTATTCATCCAGATGTCTCTTTTGTGGTATACACATAGTAATCAGAAACCACACACACACTGTAATTCAGCACGTCTCTTTAGCTTTTAAAGGACAGGTTATCTCTTGAAATAAAGCAGCTATGTTTACATTTAGAGTGGATTATCTGATGGTTTTGATCATACATGGCAGAAATAATTGTTGGCTATTCTTCCAGTTTTTTGGTTGTTACATGTTACATCATTATATAATTTCATATTCAGATGGTTCTACATAAGCTATGCATTTTCTCTTCCCCATCTTGCCTTCCATCATCAATTTATTCCATCACCTAGCAGACAAACTGGTATTTCCCTTGAGACTGCATGTCATACTGCCCACTCACTACATCTAACAATGCCCATGAACAATTGTTGGTGTCCGCCTTTGCCAACTGCCTGCTCACAATGCTTCATTTCATTTTAAATCAAAGGACTGGGCTGCCTCTCCTCTCTCCTTGTCCTCATTTTCTCCACTCTTTTTTTCCTTTATTTCTTTCGTGGATGTCTTTAAATGTCAAAGGATGTTTCTAATTTACAGTCATTAATTCCATCTTCCACTTTCCACCGATGTGCATTTCGTCCCCACTTCCAAGTATATGGTGATTACGCTTTTAAAATATTTGTCAGTCACATGTGAGAAAATGTGAGTAGGAGAAACAATAGATGGATGGTTGGATGGATTATTGCATGAGGGCATGGGTGTGTGGACAAGTAACGGTCTCAGTAAAAAGATAAGACAGGACAAGGTCAAATAAGCTCAAAGAAAGATGCAAAGGAGAGATACAGGCCTATTGGGTGAGTGAGATATGGGTCAACGAGTCCAAAAAGAACAGGGCTCCTGGAATTTCATGCAAAGCAAGCCTTGCTGCTGCGCGTGTTTTTAAACATGTTAAGTGTGTATAGCAAACCTTTTAAATTTATAAGACTTATACAAAATGGGTCTATTTTTTTAAGATCACTCTGAAATTTAGTCAAACTAACAAATCTTTACACGTTCTTTAGCATTGTTGCCGACAACTGACAGACTACCTCCTGAAAAACTCCTACATTGACACCTCGGTCCAGAAAGGAGGGATTCCACAGGTCTCAGGCTGTTTGGAGCACACAGCTTATCAGGGAAGCCAGGGAAGCCTGGCTGTGCTGTGGCTGGACCTTGCCAACACCTATGGATCCATGCCCCACAAGCTGGTCAAAGAGGCACTGAATCAACATCATATCCCAACGAGTTCAGAGACCTTATCCTGGACTACTATGCCAACTTCAGCCCAAGAGTCTCTTCCGGATCAATGACTTCTGATTGGCACAAACTTGAAAAAGGGATTATCACCGGCTGTACGATCTCAGT
>JBAMHW010000018.1:17765371-17778708 GCA_037177495.1 Rhadinocentrus ornatus | reverse complement strand
TATACATTTTAAAGTTTTCTTTTTGTTTTTAAAAGATCGTTGCATTGAAACCTTGTTTTCACCCTTTATTGGAGTTGACATACTAAATGTATAAGGAGGCAAAAAGATGAGATCACCACAACTTCATGTTGTGAGAGAAACCTAGCACATCTGGTGCTTTTAGCTGTTTTCTTTCACATACACATCCGTGAAGAGCTCTGATTTGCAATATATGAACCTAATTTGATTTGACCCATAGGCCAATGGGCAACCCACTAACCAGGGCCTGCACTTTTAGTGAGAATGACGTAATCAAATTAAGACAAACTGAAGTGAAAAAAATTTTTTTTTAAAAGGAAGCTCATTATATTCCGTAATGGACGGCTTCTGATCCCAAATATATCTGTTATGTCTGGCTATGCTCTGAGGGTGCAAAAGAATCTAAAAACGGGCCTAAATATTTTGTGTACATTTCTTACTATTAAGCTTTTTATTGCAAGGGCTGCGTGACGGTTTTATCAGAGCATCCCTACCTTTCGTGCACTCTGGAACCCATGTTGTGTTGCAAGTTGGTGCGCCTCATCCTGTGCGTCCTCTTGCAACTGAACCAAAAGATGGTCTGTTAAGACTCCTTCTGCAGCCTGTGTCGCAAACAGAAGCGCGTTCAACAGCACTATAAATCCCACGGCTGTCCCATGACGGGGAGATCCACGCATCGTGTCTGGCTTGTGTCAGTCCTCTTGTCTGCCTGCCCGTCGGAGTGAAGTCGGTGTACGGGATGCTCGTTAGAGATGGGAGGAAAAGGAAGAGGAGGAGGATGTAAAGGGGTCGGATCAAAGCATCTCTTCGTCGTCAGCTAATGAGACCACTGGAAGTTGTATTTTTACCAAGCTGCAGCCGCTCTCGTCGGGTGCTTCGAGTGGGTCGGTTGTTTGTCGTTTGCTGACCCAAGCTGCATCCTCAGCTTTCTATCTCTCCTCCTCCTCATTTCATGTGGAATTCATTTACCTTCTTTGCTCGGGTAGTCTCGCGTGTGACGTTGTACCAATGGGCTCTGGCGGGTGTGCACCGCTGTTTCCTCTCCCGGATGAGCTCGGGGACACTTTTCAGCACCTTGGAGAATTCCTCAGAGTTTATAAGAATTCCATTGATTGGGAGAGCTGGTCTCATCCGAGAGAAAAACGCGTCCACACAATAGTTCTGAGTGTTTTTTATAGTGACCTTTTCTAAAACATGCCACCATATTTGTATCCTCCTATGGGAAGATTTGTATGACACTATTATACAATATCGGCTTCTTTCAGCTGCACACATGTCACATTTACTTCTGCTTTGACCTTCTCTCTAACAGAAAGTAAGGACAGTCCTCCTGGACTGTAATTGGCCTTTTGAATGTGCGTAGATGGCAGCAACTAAGGGGGGTTTTCATTAAAATGAAGGAGTTCTGCTGCCCTATTTATCCTTTCCTGGGGTCAAAGTGTGAGGGAGTGTGAATATGTGAGAAAGTAACTGTAACACTGTAAGAGGGAAAACTGAGTTCCTATAAAAAGGAACATTAGTGCTTACTGCTGCAATTGATGGCTGTTACTTCTAAAACCTTTTCAGTTAAGATAGAAGGACTTGACAGTGATCACCTAATGAGACAGCTTGATGGTCTGGCTATAGATGCTAACTGACTCCCCTTCATTTAATAGCCTTTTGACAGGTTCTCCATAACTCTGCATGTGTGTTAGTGCATGAGAAGTGAATTGAGTGCAGTTAATTAATTAATTTATTTGTGTTATTTACTTTTTTGTTATCAGTCATTAAAACTTTATTATGTTTATAGTTGTTTCATTGGTCTGTGCTTTATATCTGGACAAACAGATCTTGAGCACGATATGAATGTGACTCATGTAATTCCCTTATTTCAAATATTTAGTCCAGGATCAAATTCTAGAGGCAAATTAAGTAAATTACAACAAAGAAAATAAGACTTGCTATCTAAAATCTTTTGTATTGGCTGTGTTTCTTAGACCTCACACATATTTCGCTACTATGTCTGTATACCTTTGTGTAAGTGCTTCTAATCTATTGCCATGTTGTACTGTCATGTGTAATGTTCACTAATATAATCTGAAATGTGTGGCAACAAGGGAGCACAAAAGCATGTGGATCAGTTTTCTCAAATGTCTTGGAAAAAATAATGAGGGTTCATTTTCTATAAGTGGGTGCACTTCACTAATCCCTGTGTCCAAGCTCCCACCAGACCTCCTCCCACACTCCAGTCACTCTGTAGCTCAAGATTATTTATTTAGCTCAGGCAAAGCAGCACATTTATCTTCTTTATTAGTATAACATTCTTCACTGCAGAACCTTAGTGATACATAAATATTCATGTTTTTATTATTGTTTCAAACTATATATTTTGCATCATATATGCACAAAGAACCAGAAATAAAAATTCCAAACCTTCATGATCAAAAAGGTTTTTATGGGAAACTGATCAATGACCTGACATGCAACACAGAAACATCAGGGAATACCTCCTGTAAAACCATTCGGAAAAGTTAAGGCACATAAAGCTTTGATAACATACCAACAGATAAAGCCTCTATCCATTCCAAGCAAACTCAATCAGTCAGATCAATTAACTGCTACAAGTAGACAGTAAATAAATAGATGCCATCACATCTACAGCGGATGCTGACTGTTACAAGCCCCAGCTACTTAGCAGAATATGTAAATTTGGTCCCTAAGTTGTATGTCTTCCCAACCTCTCCCTCAAAACAGAACATGGCTGCCTACCTCAGGTATACAGTACGTGCATTCAATAATTTTCTCACATGTGAATTGCTGTTTAACAGGTTGGTCACAAGCCAGCTCCAATACACTCAAAATACTGCTGTCTTTGCACAAAAAGACTCTTAAATCTTAGAGAAAAACACAAAAGAATGTCATCACTGTATAATTTTAAGGAAATATGGTTCATAGATTGAGAAAACACAACTACGCAAACATGTCTTCTATATAAAATTAGGACTGTGTTATTTTACTAAATGCCTTAGGATAGTCAGCCTTTTCTGTCACAGCTTTACAAGAGTGGAATAGCATCCCAACATACATCAGCTAGCTGAATACAGCTGTAAATGAGAAGTCTTAATAAAACGGTGGCTAGTTACCAACCAAACTCCAAAAGCTCTGTCTACTGCTGCTATTTGTTAATGTTTGTTTGCCCTTGATCTTATTTGTTGAGAGGTTGTCTTGATTTGTGATTTAGCTGCTGTGTCTTCATGGTGTGTAGATTTTGTTATCATCAATATTTTTCTTTGCTTTGTCACTTTTTCATGAGTTTTAGCTGATTTTTTTTTAATAGATGGATATTTGTTTTCCCTTACAATTTTCTCTTTTTGTTTCTCCTTACTCCAGGGAGTCTTTCTAAGACCTGGCCAGGGACAACAGATGAAAATTTGCCCTTTGGTTAAGTCTGACATATTTACAGAAGTCCATCCATCCATTTTCTGTACCGCTTGTGGGGGTCGCGGGGTGAGCTGGAGCCTATCCCAGCAGTGTTTCAGGTGAAGGCAGGGTACACCCTGGACAGGTCACCAGTCCATCGCAGTATTTACAGAAGTTTTCATTTAAAAAAAATAAAATGCTTTGTCCCTGAAAAACAAGCAAATACAATTAATAAAGATAGAAAGTAGTTAAAGCTGACATAAAATACTATTTACAGACACATCTATCTATTTGGGTCAAATTAACAAGCTTTGCACACACTGCTCAATATTTATACATTTTTGTATAGTTACAGTGTTGGTATGCAAAACCTATGATGGAAGGAAGTATTATCAAATGGTAACAATGCCTAACATTCCCAATCATCTAACCTCACTTGTTTTCTGACTTGTTGTTAAGCAACAAGGACATAAGTTTTGTGCCATTTGTGGTTCTGCCACCTGACTTTAAAGATGTTCATCATTATTGTGCACATGTATATGAGTATGCAGAAATGGAAAGTAGGCATATATTTATGGGTACATGCATGGGTGTAAGTCTATGTCCTAAAAATAAATGTGCATATGCAGGTATATGAGTATAAACAGATAGGTATATGACTACTACATACATACATGTCTATATTTATTTATTTTTCTAAAGATAATTAGAAAATTAAGGGATTAATGTAACAGATAAAATTATGACTATAAAGGGGCGCAGGAATAAATAAGCTTTTTACTTCATCCTGCTGCTTTTCGGACTCTAGATTAACTAAGAAAAACATGTTAAATGCAATCTTTAAAATGTTTGGTTTATTAGATATCATGGCAAAACGGACAGCTAGGAGTTAAATGTTGATATGTAACATTGAGGTTAATGAGTGTAAATGTTATTTACATTCCATTTTACAAAGTATGCCTAATTCACACAATGGATTTCCTTTACTGGCAAAACTCTACTGTAAATGATAAAATCTTAAAGACGCATTACATAATTTTCTGACTTTTAAAACTCTGAGTTCCAGACTCGTTTGCTAGCACAGTGACATCTATGATGTGCATTTCTGGAGCTGTTGCTGTCCAGCAGAGTCCTGCGGCTGAGAAACCGTACTTTTCATTAGGGATGCTGGATGACAATGCAGCTGAGTTTCCCTTCATGAGCTGTGTCACATGCTAGCAAACAGATATAAACACACAGGTCATTTTGAACCTCCACCATGGCGAATTTAGCAAAAAAAAGACAAGACAACATTTTCAGAGGAAGAGAGCAAAAGAAAGAGAAAAGGCACAGAACAAAAGTTAAAGCAAGAGTTAAGATATCACTGACTGGCTGGAGAGAGCTCACAATACAAGTAGAATTCAAGGTGGATGTCGAATTAGCCATCGATAGGAGGCTGAAAAAATTGTAAAAGAAATTTTAAATTATGCTAAATTGAAAATTGCATCATTCACTGAGAAAATGTTCTGTAGTGCATTTTTAAAGCTCTACGATCAGCCAAATATACGCAGAACCATATATCCCAAGCATGTCCAGCTCCGGTTATCGAGGGCCACAATCTTGAAGAATACCTTTCAGTGTGTTACTGCTCCAACATACCTGACTCAAATTAATGAGTAAATTGTAAACTTCATGGGCTGTTGGATCCATTTGAGTCAGGTGTGTAGGAGCAGAGGAACATTGAAAACCTGCAGGACAGCGGTCTTCGAAGATCAATTTTGGACACCCCTGAAATGATATAAAAATGTAACTTTCACTGTAATTTTGATGTTTTTGTGCAGTTTATTTATCTAAAACTGAAGGTGATGTAATATGTTGCCTTAACACATTGTTGTAAGATGGTCTTGCTCTAAATAAATAGAATAATTGTTCATTTCAAGCTCTGAGACCTTTGTAAATCTGTAATACATTGTATGATTAGACAAGCTCTGTTACGGATTAACAGTCCAGAGACACAATTGTATAAACTAAGTTGTTTAGGTACATGAACATGAATCTGCAGCAGAGTTGAAGGAGGGGCTGAGAAACATGGATCTTTAATTTTTCATACTTGCCTGAGGCTGGAGTGGATGCAAAATGCTTGTCAGTTTTTCAGTTAGAGCAAGAGATATTAAAAAAAGCAGTAACAAGCTGATGCCCAGGTGATAATAAAAAAAGGTCACACAAGCATACACAAAAATAAAATGATAACAAAAAAATGACAAAGTGTTTAGATAGCCCAACTTTTAACAAAACAGTACAGAAAAGCATATCCATTCATTCTGTCATCAAGGTTGTGTTTCATTGTTGAAACAAATAAAACCTTAACAAATGAAGCACACTATACAGTGTATGTTATGTGCAGAGTTCATTAATAGTTTATGGTTTAAGAGAGATGTCACTGCTCTAGACTCATTAAAATGCTGAGCCAACACTCAGTGCAAACAGTCACTGATAGCAGTAGAATAAACTTGTTGGGCAAATCTTAAGAAAAGATTAGCAAAGGAAACATGAGATTGTAAACACAAAGAACTGTTTTTGTGTCACAGAGAAAGACAAAGATTAAAAAAGACAAATGCTTAATGCCTTTCTTATCCTTTGCTGTATTCCTGCTATATTTCAGAGCAGTTTTGTACTACTCTGTCAGGGCCAGCTGTTGTGTGACAGGATGTCTCTGAGTAGGCAGGGGATTGTGGTTACTACATTACATCCACATTGATTGCAGGGTGGATAGTGGACAGGAACTTCACATCTGATGGTATCATTCACATTTTTTTTTGCTCTGCCCTTTTTTTGTCTCTGTCTGCGCTGCTCTCCTTACAACTTAGAACACTATTGTGTGCCTCTGCTTCTGAGAGATAAAATTCCAGCCTTCACATTGTGCTGATATCAAAATCCACAGATAACACCAGCCTTTAAAACAGCAGAAAGCTGGCAGGTGATGACATATCGCTACCTCTGTGTCTCAAGCAATTTTGCTTCAGTTATAGTCTTCTGAACACAAGACAGAAAATAACCAGGTACAGTCATACGCACTGTTAATGGAAACTAGGATATAACATCCTAGAACTACTTTCTATGAGTTTCCTTTTTTAAATAAAAAGGAAAGACAAATTACTACAAAAATATCCATGACATTTATTAGCTAAAATCATTTTGAAAAGTGTTACATGAATAAGTATTTTTCTCTCATTTTGTAGGATACTAAGCCATCACCAAAGATTTTTAATGAAATTTAGGTAATCTTCTGACTTAATAAACTTTTATCTCTCCAGCCCCAATTCCAAATAAAGTTGGGATGCTGTTTGACTGCATACATTAAAGTAGTCTGTTTTGGATATATAGCATACTGTGGAGGTGGGATTCAATTGCAGCTTTTTTACAAGTAGTCCTGGCAAACACTGAGCTGTGCAGATCTATTACTTCCATGAGGGCAGGTGGAGAAGCAGACAGCAGGTAGCAGACGACAGGAGGTGATGTTGGGCTTAATGTGCTATGAGGTGTGGCAGAAAGCATGACCAGCTCAGGTGGAAACACTGGCTCGATTTATCATGGACCACAAGTCAGCGCAGAGGAAGATTAAATTGAACTCATCACTCTGTGTCTTTCTCACTGATCCTCATCTTTTATATCACTGTCCTTTCTCTCTCCTTTTCTTTCACTGCCTCTGTCTTTTCACAGCTGATCATATTTAACATTTTCTCTCTCTTCAATGCCTAATAATGTCTGTTTCTATTTAAGTGCTGTTTACATCTTCCCTGAGAGAAGGGATAATTAATAAAACTCAGCTAAAGGGCCTTTATAGCCTTAACCTGTTATAACTTGGTCTAAAGATGGAAAGAAAATCTGCAATCATTCTGACATATATATTATGTCCATTTTATTTTTATTTATTAACAGCAAACAGAAGCAGCCACACTATAATGTTTATATTGTTTATTCAATAATAAAACTTTGTAGCCTTAATCTTTGTAATGTATTTGTTACTCCAAAGTGTTTCCTAGGTTACCATTCCATAGGGCTGCACAGGACTGTTTTCTTAGTTTCACTTTTAGCCTCCATTCCTGTCCATTCATGCAGCATTTATGTTCTTCTTCAACACATTCAAACATGCTGCCTATAAAAATAATAAGAACATTGATATTGTCCCCTTTCCCATTATTCATTTAATGTTTCAGAGTTCCAACTGGGAATTTGTCTTGATGTCAGACCTGTTATGCTTTCCTTTTGTATTGTAAATGTTGTTTAAATTTTATTTTTGGACTCTATTATTATGGTTAATGCTATGGCACCATATCATTTTCAGCTAATTTTTTTTCACAGACGTTTAACACTGTATTTAGTGACATCAGATTAGCATCTAAGCTCACAAATCACACATTAGCTAATGTTATCTTATTTCAAAGAATAATAAATATTCATTTTCTCTGGTATTAGTGTTTTACTGGGGGAAATTCAAATATTACATTTTCTAAATCAGAATTGCACTAAAGTATTCATATAATTTATGAGTTTCATTTTGTCTCAGCATCTTTCATATTTTTAAAGTGCTGGAAAAGCACAACCTTTTGTAAGCTATGATGTTTTTTCAACCAGCTGGAAAGATAAAGTGCACAATTAATTTTTTTCTGAAAAATCAGGGAAAGAAAAAAAAACGTACATGTAATTTCCTCCCTACTCATATCCCTCTATAAATCCATAGATATAAACAACTGACTGGATTTCTACAAAGGCTCAGGACCAATATGATGAAAATGTGCTGAACTAACAGTGGAGGGTTGTTAAGAAAAAGAAAGAGAAAAAGCTGCTGCAGCTTGTAACTGTGCAGTACTCATGCAGCTTTCCTGGGAAACAGCAGTAGAGGTGTGAGTGCTGCCACCTGCTTTTATGTTCAGGGCTTATTCCAAATATAAATTGTGGTTAATTGGAAAAGAAAAACAACAGTGTGAGCACAGATTATGCACAATCATAATAATTATTTTCCTGCTGTGTATTACTTACTTTGATGTGAGTATTCACCATTTCCTAATGAATGCATCACCTTGGAGGGAATAAAAGGACATGTAAATTAGCTTTAGAGATGAATCATATTTGTGAGAGAAATGATGGAAAGATTTTTACCCTGATTTGATTAAATGGCTAAGTCATTGTGACTTTGAAGAAAATAGCACTTTACACATTTGGCCAGAAATCTTCAAAGTATGTTGTAAAAGTGTAGTGTTTTCTTATTCATGTACAATAGTTACCAGGGTGATATGTTTTACACACTTCTTTCTTTTTTCATTTTGTTTACCAATAGCTGGGCTACAAGTCACTTGCAAAGCAAATCTGACGTTGTAATAAATTTTCCTAGCGCACATTTTCTAAATTTGCATCACAAATAGAATTTGTATACCAACAGTGAGATTTCATTACCTTGTGATCCCTTGACCTGTACCCTGTGACATTGTGTTTTAGCTGCAGTTCATAGTCCTTCTTTGGTTAGGTTTAGGCAACAGATTTGGATAGGTTCAGGCCCGCAAACTACTGAGTTAGGATTAAGAAACGTCATGGTTCACTTTAAGATCCAGCTTTTAACCCTTGCAGGTATCTTGTTGCATTTTCATGCAGAAACTGGAGACAGAAACCGTGTGTTGACACAATCTTGAAGCTACCTTTTAGGGTTCTAAAAGTTAGCTTTAAGACACAGTAAAGTCCCCCATTTACTGTATTTCAGAATTTCTGTACTGTTCAGTTAGCACTCTTAGATATCATAATCAGAAATTGTTGGCTGTTCCCCACACCCTATTTAAAATCTGAGTGCATTGTTCCTTTGAAGCCGTAGCTTCCAATCTTCCCTTGTTTCCTTGTTGTACTAATTGTTTCAATTTCTAGGCTTTGTAATTTGGGCAAGCTTTTAGTTAGTATGTGTTTTATGACATTTTCTGTCTTTTATTGTTTTTTATCTAAATGTCTTGTTGTATTTATTGTAAATATCTTTGTGAGGTGCCCTATAAAGAAAATGACTTACTTACAATTTGTCTTGGACTTTTTATGCAGTTGCTGTTTACACAGATGCATCACAATGAGAGGCTTTCTGTTGAAGAGGTCCACCCATGACAGAAAACCCAAGGCAGGAGGTGCAGGGTGTTGTGTGAGCGGAACTAAATTTCCGATTTGTGTGAGAGAAACTGTATTAGGGACAGACCTGTGTCATAATGTTGTTTCAAATATTTTACCAAGGGACAGGGTGTAAGATCTCCATAAGAAATTTGGAGCAAATGTTTGGGCCATTTGTGTTCTAACATGCCACCATTCTATTTAAGATTACAGTGTCTGGGTGAAAACAGCTTATTTGACTGGTTTTGAGTGCCAACACTGAGATTTTTGCAGAATAGTACAGACTGTCTACGACACAAACAATGATAGAAGCAGACTGCATGATGTTTTTGCTGTCATTGCTGTGGCAGCTTGGAAACTAATTTTCACATCAGTGTTTGGTGAAAAAGTAAACATCATTATAGTTGTATTGGAACTCATTTACCAGCAGCCGCTGCTCTTTGTTACATAATGGGTGGATTTTTTTAAAAGCACACAATAATCAGTAATATTAGAGGATGCTTTAGAGTTTGTGTGCAAACAGCAAGTTTTTGTGTAAGCAATTCACATTACTGAGACAAGTAATTGTGCCCAGTGAGTATTCAGAAATGAAGTTAATGCCATGACTGCAGTAGCTGAATTGTGATGACTAGTGTCCCTAAATGCCAGAAGCAAACACCCCAAAATTTTGTGCATATTACCCCAAACATAAATTTTAAAAATTAACCCTCCTGCACCAGACCTGGCTCTCAGATATTCATAGCACTGCCAACTTTTCCATTTCTTTTCATATGCTCATGTAGTCATCAAGGAAGTCAACCGTTTCCATTCTGATATGTGAGCAATTGTCAGTTCCAGTCGAGTATGACATTTGACAACACAGATGTAAACAATGCCTATGCCTATGCAGAGTCTGAAGCTTGAGGCACAATAGGAAACAATCTTATCTTAACTAAAGTCACTTTTAGCCCCATGTTTTGCTCTTTGCTCTTAGTCTTTGCATTCACATGCAAAATCTAACCTGATCAGATAGTATCATAAGGGGTGTGTGCATGCATCCAAGCAAACAATACAGATTCTGATTTAATAAAAAAAATCTAAATGATAGACCAAGCCATTGTTTAATGACTACAGAGCTAAGAGTAGCTGAATAAACATGTCAGATGTTAGGAATTGGACCCTATGATGGGCTGACAATCTGTCCCAATTACACTCTGCCTCTTACCCAATGACGGCTGCAGCTACAGCACCAGCGTAACCCTGAAAACAATAAAACAGGAATTGAATATGAATAAATATTGGGAATGCAATGTAAAATGCTCCATATCAGTCCATCAACTTGTTTTCAAAGAGACAAATTTATAATGTCTCTGTGACTACAGGAAGTGGACAGACCAAGTGACCTTGGCAGGATGTGATGACAAAGAGGTTGTAGCACGCAAACAACATATGCAGCAGTCTCTCTGTGTGTGGGCGCAGATGCTCTTTCCATTTTAAAAGGACATTAGGGCTAATGGTAATGGTATCTGAGAGGTTTCCAAGCCTCTTTCCACTGTGGACCTATGGACTTTCATAGTCCATTAAGAAAGCAAACAATGGATATTTTTCATAGGCCACACAGGGCACAGTGTAAACATGACAATGCTAAAAGAAATTTCAATTCATTGTTCTTTAGGCATTCAATGTTCAAAGCTCTGGTATTAACCTGTACTCAAGCTAATAGCTAGGAAGGAATGACTGAAACATGAGGCTTTTCTGGGGAGAAATAAAAGAGTTAATATTAACGTCTCGATTCATTTAGACATCTTTTAATAATCAGTTAATGGCAGCAAAGATTATAATGACTACACAGAAACACTGTGAAAAGAAAACCCATTGTATATGTGCATGAGCACTTATGGCCTTTTTCCATGAGCTGAGAATGGGTGTTGTGATTGTGCTCTGAGTGTGTAAACACAGCATACGTAAGCTATGGCAGTGACTCTCATGGAAACATGGAGTTGGACACCTTTCCTCAGACGCTTAACACAGATGTGAGACCCAGCATTGCTTGATCCAACCTGGGATTAGTGATGGCCACAGTTTTTTGTAGCTCATCCAAGTGATAAGCCTGCTATTCTGTCCACTGACTGAGAAGTCAGCACAGCAGTCCGGTGCTGATTAATTTATTCAGTAGTGTCGTGCATTTAACCCAGTAAACGTTACAAATCTGAGTAAAGTTAAATTCTTTTCACCTGATAACTTTTCAGACCAGAGCCAATACACTGTTCACATTATTAAAAGCTGTTAACCTCCAATATAACTAGTCAGCTGTGCAGTGTACTGCTTCCCTCAACATTTCACAAATCCATCATGTTATTGTAAAAACAGACTGTGGGCAGTATGTGTAATTAACCCTGCACTGGCCGCTCAAGGAGGGTCAATAAATTATGAGCTGAAATGCATTTAGAGAGTCTGAATGAGCATGTCATTGGTCATTCTATCCATACGATTTGAAAGGATACCTCAAGTAATCAATACAAGGACCATTAGGCTTAACAAACCTCGTTTGTTCTTAAACTGTCATCATGCTCTCTGGGAAAGGCTTCTTACCTGTAAAAGTTTGGAGGCAAGTGGTTTATACTTAAACACTTACTTGTTGCTTAATACAAAAAAAGACATTTAAAATCCCACACAAGTATATATGCCTGTGACATAGACAACCTCTCAAACAAAACCTTAGATTTGTGCACATGCATGTGCTCAGGCCAAACTCTTAATTTCACATGTAGCAAAAAGAGCAGCACATGACCCTTTTTCTCACTATGAGAATTTCTGCTACAGCAGTTTGTATTTTTCATTTATTTATTTGTTTGTTATTTTGGCTTGATCACTGTCAGTCACATCACTCCCTGGCAACAACCTTTAGGCAGCTGTGAGACTGAGATACGGGACTTGAAAGAAACCTAATAGATGAAGGACAGATGTATGCAGCTTGTCAACGCAGTCCACCAAGATTTGACAATCAAAATGAGATCTACAGTATGTTTTTTAATTCATAAATAGTTTTTCGTAATCATAAATCACAATTCTTAAGTCAGAGTGAAACCATGCAGCTAGAGAGAATAAATGCGTTAGAAAATCTGTTCACTGTTCAGTGAAAAAATGATAAATGTCAAGTTATTTTGTAATATGTAGACAGTCAGCAGTCCACCCACTTGTTGTGCATTACAAAGCTTATTTCCCTTAAAGTCAAATTTCTCAATTGAGGAGTGAATGTGCCAATGTTTGATGCACTGATGGATCTAGAAGATTATATATGTGGTGGCAAAGGAGTGTCAAGAGGTCTAGCCAGGGTAGCATTGGACATCCTCAATATAGTAATGTGACAATCCCCTATTATCCTTGTGCTACTGTGCCCACCAGCACCCTCTGCCGTAGCCTTGACTCTGCAACACTCACAGCCTCGGAAGCTCTCCACTTACATCCCGTCCTAACCTCGATCCTAGCCTGAGCAACCTTTGGGTCACTGGACTCCCGGTGTTGAAGCAGCTCCCTCGACCGGGAGACCATGAACTCCTCGCTCATGCTGCTTATAGGGAGCTTCAACTTGTTGGTCTGCCTGTACAGGGCGATACTGCTCAGGCTTCGTGGCAACTCCAGCCACCTGCAGAGAAACCTGCTGACCCTCATCTCAAATCCTTCCACCGTTGAAATGGGGACTTTGTAGACCAATAGGGGCCAAAGGATCCGAGGAAGGATACCATTCTGGTAAATCCAGGCTTTGAACTTGCCAGGGAGGCCAGACTTGTCCACCACAGCTAGCCATGTCTCCAGCTCTTGGT
>JBAMHW010000018.1:17755257-17765271 GCA_037177495.1 Rhadinocentrus ornatus | reverse complement strand
GATGAGCTGGTGAATGTGGCCGGGGAGAGGGAAGTCTGGGTTTCCCTGCTTAGGCAGCTGCCCCCGCGACCAGACTCTGGATAAGCGGCAGAAAATGGATGGATGGATGGATTCTGCTTAATACATCAAATCTTCTTATATATTATGAATGATTAACTTACATGCTGGTACAGAGAGGATACAAAGTGAATACTGAACTAATTCTAAACTAATAAGTGATTGGTTCAAAATACAGTAATGAATCATTATGAATCATAATCAATTATAATAGTAATAATGATAGTGGTTTTAAATGTTCATTATTGTAAGGAAAATCATATGGATTATCATTATTACTATTATAATTGATTATGATTCATGATTCATTACTATATTTTGAACCAATCACTTATTAGTTTAGAATTAGTTCAGTATTCAGTTTGTATCCTCTCTGTACCAGCATGTAAGTTAATCATTAAGAAATAGAGGTGTGCTCAGCTGCATTCTTTCTCAGAGATGTGTGCCTCGGAATAAAGGTCGAGCCATGATGAGAAGAAAAAGAAGATCACCATGTGCCTGACTCCCTAGTTTATCCAAGTGGAAAATGCTGAAACCTAAAATTGTGTAGTGTTCAATGTTTAGGGGAAGGACTTCATGAACCACCCCTTTAAATTTTCTGTAAGGTGTGAAAAAACTTCAGTGTGTGTATCATACTCGTATGGTGCATTCACTTCTTGAAAGTAAAATTGTATACATGAGATAATGCTCTGTGTTCTTTCTTGTGTTGAAAGGTTTAGCTTTGTCGTGCTTGTGTTGGGAGGAATTTCCCTAACACTTAATATCTTCTGAGAAAATAAAGACAATATTTATGCTTTAATTGAAATAAGTTTTATCAAAATAAGTACAGTTAAACTTAAATTACAGTGTGGGACAGATATAAGCCATTTTAGGAGAGCTAAAGCCAATTATGGTGCTGTGCAGTAAAACATCTCACAAATATATCCAAATCTATTGTTTTTGCAAAACAAGGACAACTCGGATCATCTTTTCTTTTCTTTTTTATATAGAGTAACAATAAGAATGATCTAATATTGTTCAGATTAGATTATTGTACTATTATCTTAAATTACATTAGATCTCATAGGATCTTATGAAAATCCTATAAGAGTTTCTCTTTTGTAGGATTTGCATTACATTTAGTTTTTTCATAATTACTTCTAAAATAAATTGGCTACATTAGTTGAGCTGTATCTACAGAAGTAAAAAAATCAATTATATTTAGACTTCTTATTCTCTTTGTTGCCTATTTGTTATTTGACCGGCCTGACAGTAAGGATGTAATGTGGTTAAAACAGCGACTCTCCAAACATTTTTTATAACCAAACTCTTCAAAAGCTTGTGTTTACTGTAATTAAAATGAACTAACTGGGGAAATATGCTCCAATAAATGACAGGCAAGTGACTCACTAGCAGCAAGCAATTAATGGATGTATTAAGCCGTGACCTTCCTTTGTGGTGGCAGCTTGCCCCTCTGTAGATCTGCCCCTGGTGTGCTCTTACTACTTGAACGTGAACTTACCACTGAAAAATATCAAAATTTGCTTTTTGGGTTAAAGTAAAACACAGAGTGCATCACAAATATTCCTCTGTTAAAATCCACAAACATATTGCTGCTTTCACACGTGTGCTGAAGAGGAGAGACACTGCAACACCTGATTTTATGTCACCACTTAATTGCCTTATTTAGCCTTGCTGCTTTTGTAATGGGTAATTGGTTGTCATGACAAACACTCAGGCTATTAATAGCTCGCAGATTTCAGAAAAAAAACATTTGAATACAGGATGAAGGAGATTTCTAATGAAGCTTTTCTCAACTGAATTAAAGAAAATGATAGCTTAACTTTTTTTTCTCTTACACTCAAATAATGTGTCCAGTTCATGCTGGAGTATTCCTCAGGGCAAAATTAAACTACCAGTCACATAATGTACAGTGGTGTGATAAAGTGTTTGCCCCCTCCTGATTTCTTATTTTTTTGCATGGTTGAGGGTGGGGTCAGGGGATTGTTACCATATCTAACAAAACAGCCTGGTCTGACAAAGATAATCTTAAGTTGTGCTCATTTCAAATATTTCCAGCCTAGATTGATAAGTGAATACAGCAGAACTTTTTAGAACCCTGACTTGTTTCGAGTCACTGATGAAGTTGTTGCTCATACTCACACTAACAGACAATCTTAATGGGCAGAAGGTGTTTAGCCACTATTCAGCGATCTGATGCAATCCAAAGCTTTTGTTGTTTGTTTGTTTGTTTGTTTGTTTGTTTTGGTTTCACATTAGAAGACCAATGCAGAATCAAGCTATGTATCTAGCCACCCGGGCGGGCAGTTGTGGCCTAATCTTCCCACAAGTCTAACTATATAGCAAGTTTTTTAGTAACAGGTTCATACAATGCAAACCCCTCCGTTCAATAATGCAGTGATTTAAGTGGCTGTAAATTTTCTATCAAACCAGCCTTCAGTAATTTCTTCCTCAAAGCACATGCAGATGCTCAGAAACAGAAATGCCCCTATGCCAAAAACCTTTTCTGGAGATCTGCAGACTGAGTCAGAATCACCATTGCAGAGGTTTAAAAAGCTCAGAAAGATACAGGTTACATGTGTGGGTGGCACCATAAACTCTGTACAGATCAAAGGAAGATTACAATTCAATCATAAAATCATCATGTCTTTTGACTGTGGCTTTAAAATGAGAACCTGAAAGGAATTCCCCACAAACATAGAGAGACAATGTTTTATAATGGCATCAATTAGAAATAGCATGTCTTTTTGCTTGTTATGATAACACATTTTAAAGCATTTGTGTTATTGTACATCATTTAATGACACACATAATTACGAGGGTTGATGTAAAAACCCAGGGCATTGTGTCATTTCAAGAATACATAGTAGAATATGACATGCAGAAAGGCCCATAATAAAAGGTGCTAACACGCTGCCTGATTTGGCTTGTCATTCATATGTTATTTCACTAGATTTGGCAGGAGATCTTTTCAGCCAACTGGCCAGTAGTTCAATATTCACTCAGGCTTGTGCACGAAAGCACTATGGCATCTTTTCATGCTTGAAACAGCAAAAAATCTAGAATGTGTTTGTATATTGAATGTAGGACACTGAAATATTAATGCAAACATACTGTGAAATGCTAATTAATAATGACAGAAGTCTGACAAAAAACATATAGCTCTGATTATTTAGTAATGATTTATTTCTTTTGATACCATAGATACACACTCATATTATTCACTTGATTATAATATTTTAGATATTATTTTGGATAAGTTGTCTTATTCATGATATGCCAAAAGTAGTGTCAGAATTAAAAACAACTTTGGGCTAATTTCTGCATAGAAAATTATTTTGCTTTCTATATTTTACAGTTTAATGGCATCCTTATCTAAAAGAATAGCCACATAGAAACTGTTGCATGTTTATGTGAAGTTATGACTGGATTATGGTTGTGAGTCTAGGACCCCCGTTTAAACAAATGCACATGAACCTCTCCCTCGATGTTTTTGGTTACCATAGTGATAGGCAAAACAAAACGGGAACAGTGGAGGGAAATTGCTTTTCACAGATGGAGAAGGTGCAAACAGGGTTGTGCCTGAGAAAAGGTTTATTCAGGTGTGACATAAATGTGGGTGCTGGTTGAGTTGATATAAGGAAGAAAGTTATCTTTACCTTAACTGTAAGGATGTTTTTCACTTCTTAACCCCTGCAATGCTGTATATACATAATGAATCATTCATTCTTGGAGATGTTAGCACAGTTCAATGGAAGATCTACATACACTGACAGTATACATAATTATGCAGTGGTCTTATTTTACTAGTACAATGTAGCTGTTCAGCTTTTGTCCCAATATACAGGCTTACAATTCTCTTCTTTTCTTTATTTTCTTTTTTAAATTTTGAAAAGGGGCAAACATCAAATAATTTAGTCTTGAGCTGTTTGGAGGCTGGATCTCACATTAAATAAAACAAGCTACTCCTGTTGTGTGGTAGTGTGACAGAAGCAATGGGGGGATTATACTAGCTTGTGCCATTACATGAGTCAGAGATATAACAGAGAGAGAGAGAGAGAACATCAATCTAAGGTAAATTCTGTCAGAAAGATTTTATTGTGGTTGCCCTTTTTTTCTCTGTGAATTACTTCAATTCTCACCGACACCTTAAAATGTGGCAGCAACACATAGCATGACCAGCTGATGGGCACATGTTAGCAACACAAATGTAAATTGACGAATTCATTTTGAAGTCAGGGGATGGAAATCAGATAAAAAGGACAGCTTTAATCCTCAGGCTTTAACAGATACTGATTAATCTTGACTGATTGATTGATCACTCTAAGAAGCAGTAAGCTGACATTTTCTGGCAAAAATTTGAGACAGCAAACTTCACTTTTCAAGCACCATAAAGACACAACAGATTAAGTCCGATTTAGCCTCTAGTATACACAAAGAAAAGAGTGTTCCATCACATGAGAATGACAAATTAGTTTTCTGTTCTGTCATTGTCCCGAGCAAATACTGTTTTTTTCCTCAGGGGAACAAAGACATTTGTTTGTTCATGGAAAAAAAAATGAGCTGCTTCAATCAAAAATATTCATCCTGAGTCATCTAATGTCTGGAGAGCAATACATAATGCTTGCTCTATAAATCTTCTTCTCAATATTTATTTTTCCAGACCCACTTTAATTTTGTTCAGTCTAAGACTGTGTAATTTCTTCCAAAGCCAGATTATGTTGAGATATTCTTTAACGGCAGTGATCAGAAGTGTTTTGTTTGTTTCTTAGGACTCCCTGTATTCATGAATGTTTGTGGAATTACTGCTTATCACCCACAGAGAAAGGTCAAGAATGAGTTTTTGGTTATGTAAAATGAAAGACTCATCTTTCCCAACTCTAAAATGTCACACTCGGATGTTTACTTGACCTGCAGCTGTCCCTTTCTCAACGCCACAGGGCGCTGTGCCACTGGCCGTAGAGGTGTGGGTGTTAGCGTGACACTGGCTGGGAAAGAAAAAAAATGAAAGACAGAAAATCTTCCTTGGCCTTCATGTGGTGCCAGCTCCTTTAAGCTCACGCACAGGATCTGCACGTGGACTCCCAAGCTTGGACATGCATCAGTTACCTCTGACACAGTCACTATGGTAACACCCTAAAGCTACAGCTGTCTGTTGGAAGATTGACTTAACTTGTTGTGATTTTTGTATTTTTAGTAAAAAGACCTACACAAACATCCAACTTTAAGTTGCAATCAGTTGAAAGATGCTGAGTTTTCTGCCACTTTGGGACAGCTGATGTTAACAACCTCTGAATTTAGCAATCAGTACCTCTGAGAATACTAATGATCCAATTTCTTTCAGTACGAACATGAGATTAGACATAATTTATTTTCAAAATGGCTTTTTCTCTGCTCTTCTAAAAGTGTCCCTGCTTTGTCAGACTCCTTAGATATGCCCCAGGTATGTTCCTGCTGAGTGACATTTTGTGATAGAACATTTGATGCAGGTTAGTATTGATTTTGGCCGAGGGAAAGACAGGGAAAGATCGATTGTATATGTGACAGCCCTATTTCCTAAACTTGTTAGCATATCTTTCTAGGAATTCCTCAGGTCAGACGGATATAAACTAATGAAAATGACCTGTTTACATTGGCCTCAAAAATCGATGCATTCATCTGCCATGCAAGAGCTTCCCTGAGATGGGAAAAATTAAATGGCAGCTCTAAATAACACGGCTGAGCCATCTCTTGAATGAAATGTCTTTCATAATCCACTGTAACAAATGAGAAAGATTATATGTAGATGTTATATTCACCACCATATCTCGATGGGTACGATGACGCAGAAAGACAAGACACAGATTATTCAAAACCAATCAAAAAAAAAAAAAAAGATTTGCATAATCTTTGAGAAAGAGCCTTAACAGTCATTATATGGCAGGTCATATTTAATCATGATAGTTCTTTGGGAGCTATGTGGGAAGCTGGATGAATGCACATAAGACAGACAGACTGTCAAACAGGCAGATAAATGTAAAATACTTATAATTATAATTTCCTGTCTTCTATCATTTCAACACTTCTGGAATTTTCGCAATAAGCAGTTTTGCAATTTTGATTCTCATCTCTTCAATAACATCATTCAATTAATCAACCAACTGATGTCTCAAATTCAGTAAAATTAGCCTCATAACTAAATTCGGAAACATTGACCTTTATGGGAGTTTTTGCTTTGTGGGTTTTCAAAAAATTACTGTGCCAATAAACTCTATTGACTGAGATGAAGGATGGAGAGTGATGCCTTAGATATATTCTATGTTTATTTTAAAAGAGCTACATGAGCACAAAAGAAACTCTAAAGAAGATAAGTTTTGTTCATATAAAAGGACTAACTACATATTTCACTGATATTTGTGCAGCTGCACCGTATACTGTATTACCTGTGTGTTGCAGTGCCATTCATAAGATTTTTAAGAGCTAGGTAGGCAAAATAGTAATGGTAGATAATGAATGGATTTCATGTCAGTTACATCTTTGTGTCATGTTTTGGGCCTTTTTTCTTGCCCACAGCCACATTTTGACTTTTAACCTTTCCTTGTCACATGAATCTCTCACATACTTGTCCAGCAGGGATACCTGTAAATCTGTCAAACCCATACTTCGTCAACTTGTTCCCATTTGCAATGCCACCTCTTACAATTGTCCAGCTTTGCTAGCTCTTTGTCAGTTTCTTTTCTTTTTTTCTTTTTTTTTTTTGTGTGTGTTCCAGTTGCTATGCATACCTGACACTGGTCATCCTGTACCTGTCTGCCTATCTGTGAGCCTGTGACTGTGCTTCATTAACATGACTCAGCTCATGCTTTTGCCTGAATGTCTGACACTGATTACTTTTGCGCAATTATTTCTCTTAGATTAAATGTCTCTTGAGTCTTGAGAGAGAAACAGAAAGAGAGAGAGTGAGAAGCGCAAAACTTCATTCCCTGCTGTTTCAGAATAAGCCGCAGTAAATGGCATGTTGTGATTTTTGGGACACATTAATCTTTCTCATTTAAGTACCAAGGTAACTTGACAATTTAATAAAATGGCTCCGTGGAAAGCACATTCTGAAAATGATCGTGTACATAGTAAAATGACACTATTAGAAAATTATTATTTTCTAATAGTGTGATTATTTTGTTTTTATTGACATTGAAAAATTTTTATTGAAGTGAAACATCTTAAGTAGCAAACAAGGCAGCAGCAGCAGTGTCTGTCATGAAGGGCTAAGAGAGTTAAACATTTCAGCTGAAAGCAACACAACAGAATATAATGGTGCGTTATCTGATGCATGTGCTCAAGAGAGCAACTTTATGTCCTTCATAAAAGCCAGCATTACTAAAAGGAAGAGGCATTAGTCTGCAATGCCTTAATCACAGTAGAAGTCCATGTCCTGAAAAAGAAAACATAATGTTCAGGACTTCCTGTCTTGCCATACAATAAAGTCAGAATAAATGATTTATATTAGATAGTGTTGGATTTATAAGAAAACAAAACAATAATAAAAATAATATTAATTTACTCACAGTTGTTTGCATCTGTGTTGTCTTGTCTGTAAACCTGATTGTTTCCTTCACCACAGTTGCAGGAAAATATCCGATTCTGCCCATCTGGTCCACATACCGCTCACTGTACACCTGGCTTCTTTAGCAAATAAACATGCATACTAAACTTGACATTATCAAATGCTTGCTCATTTCAGATGTACTAAAACCAAATATCCAGACAAACTAATATACACACACAGTTCCTCACACACACCAACACAAGTGTCCTTTAAAAGATCAGTGTGGATAACTGCTCTTTTGGTCTTACTGACCAAAGATGCAGCTATGCATTTTGCTCTGATCGCACCAGCACTGAAAAACATTTTAGCTCATAAATATGTTTTTTACTTTCAACTTTTTTGTGTAATTACTGATTTTAAAAGTGAATTGGACTCTAATACAACAAGTATGCACATACACTTCCAGACCAGAAGACTCCAGTGCCCTCTTCTGGTACGAGTTTAGAATAGACATAAACAGTCTGACCCATCTTGATATTAATGAATCTGCAGTCAGGAGCAATGAAATCATCCAAGGCTGTGGCCAGAGAAAGAACATCTAATAAAGCAAAGAAAACAAAAGAACAAAGGGTCATGTAAGCATACAGCCCAATATTTTTTAGACGCTACATCCATTTTATATGTTTATTTATTTATTTTAATGCAGAACTGTTTTCAGGGTGCATTCTACACTTGCACAATGCTTTGATGTTCTCACTTACACGAACATTCTGCATCTCCACAGATCTTGTTGTCTGCTAGTTTATCCATGAGGATGGCCCTTGCAGCCTGGTGCAGTAATCCCACACAGAGCAGAACCACCAACACATAACTCATGCTGACCAAAAGAGAATCAGAATATAATAATCAAGGCTTATTCTACAAGATAAAAAAGTTTGACCTTAAAGTCAAACAAATCACAAAAAAGACTAAATCACATAAAAGACAATTACACAATATTCAAAAATTAATGCACAACCTGATATGATGGAGCAGAACCGTGGAAGAGCTGTGTATGTGTGTATGTATGTCAAAGTTTGTAAAGGAACTAAAAGCTACAAAATTCCAGAACTCTTCTCTTAGCCAGGAGTTAATGGGCTGTGCCTCTACATCAGAGGTCTCCTGACCAATCAGTGTTGAGTTTCAGAAATGCCAGACTCTGGAAGTTTTATTTTCCCACAGGGGAGTTGGTTAACCTTTCTCATGTTTCATTCTCTTTGCAAGAAGTAACAGCCACAGTCAGTGTAGATTCTGCATAGCAACAAATGTGAGATTCAAAATGTTCCCTTGTGTATAAATATATATAAAATGCACATCCAACACAGCTGAAGAATCAGAAGAGCTGCAAGATTGTGGAAAATGTGATAATAGTGAGAAATAAACCACTTACATGATATAATCAACCACTAATTAAGATTAATAGGCAAATGCAACAAGAAAATAAGCACAAATGTTCTAAATGTTTGCAAAACTAGACAACCAGTTAACAGACACTGTATTGTGAAACATTTTAAATGCTATCAAAACCTATACTGTCATGCAGTGGATTGCAAAGGTTTTTGTAATAATTTATGCTTGTGAAGAATTAAGTCACTGGACGTTACCTGGGTTTATGAGGACAGAAATCTGAAGAATAAGTCCACCTTCAAAAATAAACCAATTTGAGCATACTCTGTGGTCAGTAACCACCTTTTGCAAGTATTACAGTTTGTAAATGCCCTTTGCTGCCAGATTATTTTTTAATTTTTGTATCCAGCAGAGTTTCTTTCAGTTCACAGGTTGTAATGAGAGAGACGGTCCACTATATACAGTAGGGGCAGACTGTAAGATGAAGGAAGATACAACATACATAAAATGCCATAACCAAGTAGCTGGATTTTTGTGCAAGACCATCTGTACCAAGTATGGATGGAAAATCCGAAATCTGAAATATGAAGGTGTGGAAAAATAACAGATCTACGATCTTGTGGAATCCTGTCAAGAGTAATAAAACCAATAATAATAAAAAAATGGAGATGGCAAATCGACATTGTGGTGGACAACAAAGTACAAAAATATGCAGATCTTTTACAGCCGATATTGGACATTTGATATGCCTTTCTAAAAATCATGCATGCTATTCTCTTCAAGATTTCTACCTGATCTTTTCTTACTACTGCTTTCTTCTGTCTTGTGGGTAGCAATTACTCTTTATTTTTACAGTGGCAGGCAGTATACTTTAAAATGTTTTAAATAACCCTCTCCTGGTCTTACCCATTGATCACAGAACAAGACACTCAATAAAAAGCCAAATTTTTGCTGCTAAAAACTTTGAATGATGTCTGGGGGGGGGGGAAGAGAAGGGAGGAGGAAAAGAGGGCGAAAGAAGAAAAGAGGAGGAGAGGGAGGGGGGG
>JBAMHW010000018.1:17667296-17707182 GCA_037177495.1 Rhadinocentrus ornatus | reverse complement strand
GGGATAGGCTCCAGCTCACCCCGCGACCCCTACTGGGAACAAGCGGTACAGAAAATGGATGGATGGATGGATTTTTAATATTACCACTTATACAGTGCAAGTTAAAATGATTTTGACGTATATTTGTCCAATAAAAAAAAGTGCTGTCATACATCTTTTGCTTGAAACAGACCCCTCTTTAGACACATTACTTCTTGTGATGTAAAACCTTTTCTCTTCAGGCACTCTTGAGGCCGCTTAAGGTCCTGAGCCGGGATATGATAGGTCAGGATTTCGTTGCGGTGCAGTCTCCTTCAGCTCGCCCTCCAACCGGTGACGCCTTCCCTTTCGTGTGGTGTCAGGAACAACTTCAATAAAGTCACCTTAGCTTTTCGCTAGCTCAATCTTCAGCTGGTAAGGGTGTAATCTATTCAGCCCGGCACTATTTATATTCTTTTCGAGAACGGTTAATGATTGTTTATGAAGCTTTATACACACCGGCACTCTGCAGGCTAGGAAAGTTAGCTCTGCTAGCCATATTTAGCACGTTATGTCTACCACATGTCAGGCTAAAGCAGGCAGGATTGCAATGCCTTTCACTTTTATTGTAGTCGAAAAGGACTTTGTGTACTCCTTAGCGAATTAAAAAAAAAATATTCACATCTTACAACTTAAATGTCGGCGAGGTTGGATAATGTCCCTGTGGCCTAGTTCTCAGCCAATGAGTAACTAGCTGACTCCCACAGCAAGTGATCAAGCTAATTAGCAGATCCCGATATATGGTACCGGTCATTTATGCCTTGTCACGCCCGCTGTGTCTGCCGACTTATGTGTAGTGATAATTTAATCAGACAGGCCTAAACAAGGTGTCCCAGTACTCCAAAATGGCTCCTTTCCCACTCAGTAGCATTGCAAGTTGGCTGCCCAACCTGATTTACTGGAATGTTGTGGTTTAGTAGGTCTGTCATAGAGAAGTCAGTATAAAAAGTAAAACTAATTACGCTACCAACTTCATGATACAGTTTGGGTATGAACACTTGCGCTTTCAATTCTGCAACATGAATCATCTATTGAAGAAGAAGGAAAAAAAAAAAAAAGTCAAAAACAATTTCATAGTTCATATATGTCGGGTGTATTGCCCACCGAGTTGAACATTATGCTGATACCAATACAGCCACATAAGGATGACTGCAGCAATACAGGTCACTCAACAAGTTATCAACAGATTAATTTAAAACCAGTGGTTATGAAAGTTCAATAATGTCTAGCTTCACTGACAGCAATGTAAACTGCAGATAGTTGTGTTCAAGTTGATGTCCTAGTACAAGCTTGTCTCAATTTTCTTTAATGGTAAAAGTATGTGTTGATAAAATATTCAGCATCATATTCTGTTACTAATGGTGCACAAATAATTGAGTCTGCATGAGAAAAATCACTACACTTAATACACAGTATACACAAATATTTTTCAGCTTTTTGCAAAATGGTTTTATCAACTGACATTGAATTTTCAGCTTTTTAAAAAAAAAAATTATACATCCATATAATTAATATGTAATCTATACAGTGTAATAAAAGTACATTTTAAATAGTAGGCAAGAGACTTATTTTTAAAATAATTATTTTTACTTCTATCCTCAGTTACAATGGCCGTGCCACCTGCATATGCTGATCTGGGCAAGTCTGCCAAGGACATCTTCAACAAAGGCTTTGGTATGTTATTGTGTGGTTTGATCAAGTCATGCTATGATGCTGAAGCCTACGGGTGTCAAGTCTGGGTTGAGATCGTAAATTGTATATAAGCAACACATTTCTCCCTCAGGATTCGGCCTGGTGAAGCTTGATGTAAAGACAAAATCAGCCAGTGGAGTGGTAAGATGATTATTACTGATAATAATAATATAATAATATTGGTATTGGTACGGCTGGTATTGTTTTTGTTAACTTTTGTCAGTCAACTTTACTTTTTGCAATTGCTTGTCATATTAGTCCAATAATGCGAAACTCAATAGAAATCAGTTTTGAGTGATGCACAACTGTTTGCCCCACTTTTATTATTTCTTTTTTAATCTTAACATCAAAGTTGCCATTTTTCAATCAAAATTGATTGGTTGCATTAGCAATTTAGTGACATTTTTCTTTCATATGGCAGCATTTGTTGACATTAAACCCCACAAACAGTAATTGATAAAAGCCTAGTCAGTCAGTTTTCTTTTATCTGTGGTTAGTTAATTCAGTGTAACATGTTTCTAATGTGATTGCTAATTCTCTAAAATTGTCTTCAACAGGAATTTAAAACGTCTGGATCCTCTAACACTGATACAAGCAAAGTTGCCGGCAGCCTGGAAACCAAATACAAGAGGGCAGAATATGGCCTGACCTTCACTGAGAAGTGGAACACTGACAACACCTTGGGAACAGAAATTACTGTTGAAGATCAGGTTAGGAACATTTCTACTTAAGTTTGTAAACAGTGGTTGCCACAGATAAGTGTGTATCCATTGAGCTTTTATTATCAAATGATTTCTGTTATTGCCTCTTACAGATTGCCAAGGGACTGAAGTTGACTTTTGACACAACCTTCTCACCAAACACAGGGTAAGATGATGGTTAAAATTAGTTTTATGTGTCTTTTACTCGAGGAGTCACCACGTGTAGGTAGTGCTGCCTTCTGCTGCTCTCCATGAGTAATTTTGGCAACCTGATCTTTGCTGCACATACTTCTGACAAGTGTCCTTGCCAGCCATGTGACCCAAGCCCCAGTATAGATCAAGTATGGTGAAACACTTCATTGTGATTGGCTGTTACCATCTAGGCCTTTTTTAAATGTAGTTTCAGTGTTGGGGGGAATTCATAAAAGACGGTTTTACTTGGTGCTCAATTTCTCTTGAAATCCTAAATTTGTTTGGTTTCTTAATAAGAAATCTAATGAGAAGGGCACACAGCCCAAAAGAATCGTGTCAATTTTGATACAGAGTGTTGTGAGACTGGAGGCATGAGGCTTTGTTGAGACTGGCATGTTCAAGGCTACAGTGTCATTCTTAGAATGAAAATAAACATCAGAGCCGAGTGAAATGCTTGTTCCAAACCAAACAAGAGTAGTAACAGAAATTTGCATATTTGAGTGTGTCATTGCATAATTTCACTAAATAAACCAAGAATTCTTGAGGCACCATTTTTAATGGACAAATGACGTGCTGTAACCTGAACCCCTTTCAAATCAGATTTGAATTTAATTTCTGTTGGGAGTTTTACAAAATCATCTTTTTTTTTCCCTCAACAGCAAAAAGAGCGGCAAAGTCAAGACCGCTTACAAGCGCGAGTATGTTAACTTGGGCTGTGATGTTGACTTTGACTTTGCCGGCCCTACCATCCATGGTGCCGCGGTCGTTGGCTACGAGGGATGGCTCGCCGGTTACCAAATGAGCTTTGACACTGCCAAATCCAAAATGACCCAGAACAACTTTGCCATTGGATACAAAACAGGGGACTTCCAGCTACATACCAATGTGTGAGTAGAAATTTCTTCCCGTTTATTTGTTTTTTGAAGCACTGTAGCTAAATAAAGCTTAAACTATCATATCTGTGCGAAATGTTGTTCAAAGCTGTACATACTACAAAAGCCGTGTATAACATGATCATGCAGGATTGTCTGGGTTTTTGACATCCTACATTGTAACTGACATTTTTGAGTATGCAAATGAATCTAGACGGCTTTGAGTGGCTTTTTCTGTCCGACTGGTGGCAAAGACCTTGCGGTATTCCTGTATGCATGAATCCATGCAGAGCTGTAAACAAGAACAAATGGGAAGCATAGAAAATGTTTGAGTTGTTGGAAAAACCTGAAACTACTTTAAGTTCCAGTAACATAGAAGCTCTCTTTTTGCTTTATGATCTTTACAGTAATGATGGAGCTGAGTTTGGTGGCTCTATTTACCAGAAGGTGAGTGACAAGCTGGAGACTGGAGTCAACCTGGCGTGGACCGCTGGCAGCAACAGCACACGCTTTGGTATTGCAGCTAAATACCAACTGGACAAAGATGCCTCCATCAGTGTAAGTAGTGAAGCAGAGAATTTCAGAAGAGTTCATACGGCAACAAAATGTTACATAAATTTTCACTGACATATATTCCTTTTATTCCTGTTTTCCTTTTTTTTTCTTTCTTTCACAAAACAGGCTAAAGTGAACAACAATAGTCTCGTTGGTGTTGGATACACTCAAACTCTCAGACCAGGTAAGTTATTTACTAGTGGAGCAGTTTAGTTAATATCTACTTTATCTACAAATACCTTACACACAGCATTTCAGTTTATAAATAGCTTTTTATAACTGGATTGATCTAAAGTGGGATTAGAAATAGCAACATCTAAGAGACTACCCTTCATTTTTTTAATTTTAGCTTGCATTTTCACACATAAAAGCTCATTTGAGGCTGCCTTGTTTTTGCAGGTGTGAAACTCACTCTTTCCGGCCTGGTCGATGGGAAGAACATCAATGCAGGAGGCCACAAACTGGGTCTGGGCTTGGAACTAGAAGCCTAAGCTTTCCCCACACTGCAAGGGACTAGGGAATATCAGAAGAATCTGGCCTTAAATGTATGTCCAACTCAAACCAGCAAGGGGATATCATGGAGAGATTGGTTCAAAGGCTACAGCAACAAACCGAAGTACCATTTCAAGGTGGTGCTTTTGTCACTGGTACATTTTACCTTGTGTTGCTTTTACTTTGTAGTTGCATCAGTTCAGGAGACGGTTGTTGGCGTATAATTTATGAATAATGTCATTATACCTGTTCAACACTGCCATAATAATTTGATCAATACAATCCCTCTGTTTGTCAACAACTCTGTGTGGCTTCATTGTGAAAATCCCAGACACTCCGTTTTTCTTTTATGAAAACAGTTTGCGGATTCGTGTGGTCGGTGGTGTCACACTTTTTTTTTTCTTTTTTCTTTACATTCATGATCATCTGATATTCCTTGCCATTTACCAGTTCCTCCTTTCAAACCATTGGAAATACTTTAGAACTTGTTATTTTTTGCTCATATTTAAATACTGCTGCATCCTTTCTCTTCATGCACTCAAGGACGCTGAAGTTCTGGTTTGTGTCAACTGTTGGGGTTTGGGATGTTCTGGTTAAGCTACACATTTTGACCTTCCCTTCAACTTGGCAGTTTTTGGGTTGCTCAAAGATGGATCTGTAAGTTTGAGGGACATCTGCACTCATGGTAGACCAAGCAAGAATCAGTTTTTGTTATTTCTCTGATAAGACAACAGGGGGGCACACATTATGCTCACAATAATGCCAAACTATCATTCTCTGGAGCGGGTGTAACTTGAAGTTGTACGTCTGCTCTAGAAACCTGCTTCCCTGTCTTGGGTGGAGTCGGAGCCAACAGGAAGTCATTGAGGTCCTTATGTGTGTATGTATAAATTTTCAATAAAGTCTTTGAACTCCTCAGATGTCTTTCAGTGTTAAAATCGTCTGATATGTTGTGTTCATTAATAAGTCTGAAGTAGTTTCAGAGACGCATTTAGTTAATGGTTGCTGACGTCCACCTGAAATGTCCCAATAGAAACTTGCTGTATGATACATTTAAAGGCCTTTAGAAATGTTCCAGTAATCACATTTCATGCAAGACCAGTTATTCTGAGATCTTAAGTGGAAGTAGGTTAAAGAAATGGTACATTCAAAGATTTAACTCTTCAATTTTTTTAAATTAGTTTTTTATGCCACCAGTACTTCAGTGATGACTTGTGATCTGTCTGCAAAGTCTTTCTTCAGAGACTTTGTTAAAATATGGTGACATGCATCAAAACTACATTTTCAGCCTTTCAACTACAAGTTTAAACCAGAAAGCCACACAAGTACTTTCAAGAATATATCGATAATGTCACTTTGAGGCCCAGCTAAATCTTGAAGTGATGTTTTGAGGAGGGTAAAAAAAGGGCCTTTGCTAACTCGCTTTCTAAAGCATTGGATGGCAGGGTCATGGCCTTGTATGTATCATGATAGATATATATTTTTCTACATAAAAAAATGCTAAAAGAAATCCGCAAGACTCAGAATACAGTAAATTTCTGACTTTGTTTTCAAGCAGAAAACAAAATAGAATTGTGCATAATAAGTAGAGTGTCAAAAAGAAATGAAAGTTAATCTTAAATCCTCATAGATCAGCAAAAGATATAAAGAAAATTGTAATAACTATAAGGACACCAGCTACTTTTAAAGATTGAGATGTTTAAAGGAGAATAAAACAGCCTAGGTGGCCAATGTTATAAACATTTCTTTTCATGGGCTAACATGCTAATAGTTTCAATGATGGCCCGAACATAGCTAACAGGTCATTTCATGTCAAGAGACCCTTATAGCAGCACTCTTTGCAACAGGACACTAAGACCTTGTGAGGATACATTGGGCACTATAAACAAGGCACTGTCTTTGGATGATGTGTCTCTATTGTGGACAAAATATAGGCACAGTTGCAAACTGGAAAAGCTGGACGAAGCTTGTGCATTTCCCTAAGCAAAAGTAATGTACGTGAGCAGACACTAACATGAATAGCTTGGAAATGTTTTAGGGCTGCTGTTGTTTCTTGGTCATATCTAATGTCTTTGCAGGTGTCTTTTTTGCCTGTTTTTGTACATTTTCTTTGTTTATTCATTTCAGTGTTGATCTCGTACATTATGGGACCTTCAATATTTTTTTCACAGAGTCAGGGTGTTCTGTTAAATTTAAAGCTCTAATAGTTATGAACTGTGGTTTTAGTCATTTAAAAAAATACTGTTTAGAATAAAAGGTCCTGAAACGGCTGGCACAATCAAACAGAAACACAATGTTGGTGTAAGCAAGTTTTATTTGATTCTTAAATTAATATTCTCCTTCACAAATAACCCAAATAAAAACATCTTTTGATATTGCATTTATTCGTCAGCACATACCAAAGCAGAAACATTCAAAATGCACCTAGCATCACTTTTGTGGGGAATCAGGACATTTCAATGCATCATAGACTTGTTTAAAGTTTAAAGGCAAAGTTGCTGCAAACATCAGATGAATCAAAATAGAAGTTATGCTGAAGATAAATTGCAGTATTTTGCTTGTTTCTTCTTTGTGCTTGTCTCAGCTTGTACTATAATTTTTCATCTGCAAGCCCCCTCTGTATTTTTGGTTCCATCACCAGTGTTTTCCTGTATCTGCAGCTGTCCCATTAATGTAAGGGGACTCCATCCTTCCGCTACAACTTCTGTTTTGATTTCAGTGCTCTTTTCTAAAGTTTCTCTGTCTTGCCACCCTTTCAGTTTTCCCTAAAGATTATTTATTTTTTTAGTCTTCTAAACCACTTTGTGTCTGAATCAGGCTGCTCTCTGATGCCCCCTGATTTAACTCTTTGTTTACTGCTGTCACAGTTGCAGTTTGGACTGTCTGAGTTTTATCTCCACTGTGTGACTGCTGACTGTCCACTTTAGGAACACTTGTCACTGTAGACTGAAGAGATGAGACTTTGTCTTGGTCTTTTTTGCTCTCCTGTGTGGCATCCTGAATGTTTTTTTCCACTTTGTCTTCTCCCTTCTCAGTGTCAACTTTACTGATTTCTTTTATCTCTTTAAGACTTATTTCTTTTTCCTCATTCTTGGGTGTTCTAGATGCATCAGCCTTTTCCATCTCTGTGGACTGGGAGCTCTTTTTTTCTGTTAAAAAATCTGCATTTTTCTGAACTATTTCAGATGCCAAACATTTGATTTTATCCTGCCCTTGAACACCACTATTTTCTTGACTTTTGTCAGATTCTTCTGACATTTGGGCCATGTTTTTGTCACCAGCAGGCTTATTATCTTGAACTGTAATAAAAATTTCTTCCACAGCAGATCCTTGTTTTTCATCTTCAGATTTATTCAGAGCTTCTCTCTCCACTGGGACCTCTGGTTTTAACTCATGTTGTTTTGAAGTGTGATCTGACTTAATCACTGCAGCTTTTTTCCCCTTTGCATTTTCATCTGCTTGATGATACTCATTTCCTTCTTCATCAAGGCTCTCACTCAGTAAAACTTTGCTTTGAGTAGTTTTTTCTTTGTCAGTATCTATGTTGTTTTGAAGTACTTCAATCTCCTCTGACCCATCTTTACTTTTTATAACTTTTTTACCATCCTCCATCACACCAGGTCTCTCTCCATCCCTATAGTCATCTTCATCTGATGCTATTTCATTCTGCTGACTATCAGACATCTGGATTCCCTCCTCTTCTCTATTGTCTTTATGATAATCCTCCTCCTTGCCCCCTTTCTCATTTTTATTGGACTCCTGCTCATCTTTTCCCTCTTCTGTCTCCTCTGATCCCGTCTCTTCAAATTCTGACATCTCAATTTCCCTCGTGGTCTCTGTTATGATCTCCTCTACAAACTTGTATTGGGGCTCTACTCGTCTGTGTGGCCCCCCTGGTCTGCTGAAGCAAGGGAGGGTGTAAACAGGGGACTGATGGTAGATGTGGGGCAAAGAGATGTGGGAGTCAGACATTGAGGATAGCCGAGCTTCTTCACCACAGAGAAGTTTCCTGCAGGATAGAAAAAAAAGACATTTCATCTGCAAGAAGCCAATGGACAACACTAATATTTTATAAGTTTAATCAGCACACGAACAATAAAGATGATGAATGTATGAAAAGATAAGAGTTGAACTTAAAAGAAATGATCATGACTGGCTGGAAAATGAGTGAGAAACCTAACAGCAAACTATTATTAAGTTATCTTTTTTGTTTAAATGTTCTGTTTTGATGGTGTTGTAATACCTGTAGGACAGTATCTCCACATCCAAAGCCATCTTCACATTTAGGAGATCTTGGTACTCCCGCAGGTAACCAGACATGTCAAATTTGCAATTTATGAGCTCATTTTCAAGCTCTTTAATAGTGTTCTGGGGCAAGAGAGGAAAGAGTATCAGCTCGGGACATTACATGCCTGTGATACTGCACAATAAAGAGAAAAGTCTTACCTGGTAGTGAATAAGTTCCTCCTTCTGACGATCCTCGACATCGTGAAGTTGCTTCTCCAGCGCTTCTCTGGTGCCTTTAGCGCTTTCCAGCTCGATGCTCTTGGCCTGCAGGCGCCTTCTGTACTCCTGGATCTCCTGCTGGGACGCTTTTAACGCCTCTCTTTGAGCTTCGGCTGCCTCAGTTAATCTCGCAAACTGAGATCGGAAAGTTTCTTCTATCTGCTGGACGTCGGACACGGTGTGACCTTCCAGCTGTGCCCTGATGTCCCGGAGTGCTGCAGTGACGTCAGGGTGGCCAAATTCGTAGTCTTTCATTTTCACGTGCGCATCCTGGATTTGATTAAACATCTCAGAGACTTCAGCCTCATGGTTTCCCTTCATGAAGTGGATTTCATCGACGAGGGACTGCGCTTTCTTGTCCAGCTGTAGTTTAGCCTGGTACGCTTCGTTGATGTCCTTCCTCAGGACCATGATATTGTTCTCAGCCTCCGATCTGCTAAGCGTCTCCCGCTTGTGCTGTCGTTTCAAGCTCGAAAGCTCTTCCTCTAAATTCTGATGCTCAATTTCAATTTGATGCTTCTGGTGAGAGATATCTTGAACCAGCTGCCTCAGTTTCCTGAGCTCTGGTCCGTACTCCTCCTCCAAACAAGATGCGGGTTTTGCTTTCCCTTTGATCTCCCCTATTTCCCTCTCAAGAAGGTGGTTCTGGTGCTCTAGCTGGTGCACTTTCTCTATGAATCCGGCAAGGCGATGGTTCAAGCCATGCATCAGTTCTTTCTCATTAAACTTTCCAGATAACGGCTTTGTCGAACTCATATCTGCGGACGTCCTCCTAGCCACGACGCTACTATCTAATCCCAAGCGTCGTGGTTTGAGTGGTGAAAACAGACCTTGAGCGACTGTCTTCGGGAAGTCGAACCTGCTATCCATGCTGTGTCGTGCTCTCGATGCGGATCTGATGCAGGAAAGCTGCACACGCGCTTTTATAAGCGCCCCTCATCTGCCCGGTGTGCAGAGTGGAGCTGTTCGCGGTGCTGAAAAGGTGCAGCATCAGCTGATGTCTTAGTGAACGCTTACACCACAATTTGTCGCAGACTGCAATCATCTGTGTGAACTGACTCTACACGTATTAGTATAATATTAGTAGTATTTCAAGTAGGTTTTCTATAACAGATCCATTTTTCATCTACAAATTACATGTTTTATGCATAAACTATTCAATTTCTTTATTTAACAGTTGGCTCATGGCTCAAGGCATGTTCTCAACTTTCAGTGGGTATTGAATGTGTTGAAATTAAATTTAAAACAAAGAGAGCTGAAAAAAATAATGGTTCATGAATACCTAATCTATGAGGAACTGATTTAAATGTAGTCATATTTTGCAAATGATTTTGTCAACTCCTTTTCCAGAAGTCTGCTCTGATTGACCAATATGAATTAAGGAGGCTGTGCTCCATGCTAAATAGTACTGCCAAGCAGAAAGGTGGGCATGCACTGAGGAAAGCTCAGCTCTGTGTGGTGAAGTTTAACTTGCTTATATACACTACCAGTCTGAAGTTTGGACATACAGTACTTCTCATTTGATTGAATTTAGACTGTCAATGCATTTGGAAGTGGAAAATAATTGACCCTTTTTTTTAATCTCCCAAGCTAGTATAATTTCATGTTCTTCCTTTGCTTACATGCCATCATACAACAACTGTAAATGGTTCTGAACATTTCCCTAAAAGGAGCGTTAAGTGTTAGTAGGCTACCTTTTTAGTTATGTCATCATCAAGGGTATTTTCCACATTATGTAACAATTTATACATATAGTGTTTTTTAATTCTCCTTAAAGTAAATGAAAACGAGATGTGTTGGGTAACTTCATTCAGACAAAGTCTGATTATCACAATTTCATCTCAATCTACTCTGTTTCAACAAAAGATTTCATGGTAGTATTCTTTGGTGCTGTCTTAACAATTTAACTTGTAAATCTTATCCACCTGTGATGTTTCAGCCTTCTTAACCCGCTTACGTTTGACTTCTATACAGTTGAGTGGAAAGTCTAGACAATTGTTTTCCTCAGATTTTATGTTGATTATTTCATTAGTTATTTCTTGAGTGTTGCAATTGTCTGAATGGTATTTTGATCATGTCAACCTGTTCTGAGCTGTTGTAACTTTGACATTTGTGATGATTTTGTTGAGGAATTTACAAGAGCTGTATTTATAAAAGACAGTAAACATGATAAGGGAGTTTTATTGTTTAATCTGATGTTCAGTAGTCTGACAGATGGATCAGGTATAAATTCAATGCTTGTCTCCAATGTCTTAGCCAATTTGCAGCTGATTAAAAATGTGCAACTCAATATTCAGCTTTTAGCGTTTAATAGCAATAGTCAACCCATCCCCCATGGTGAGCATGCTCAGTTCAATCCTCTGGTCCTTGAGCAGCTTCTTATTGAGAGCATCCAGACCCTGGGATGTGAGGTCACTGGGGGCAGGATTCACAACTTTTCCACTCCACAACACCTTAAAGTAAAAAAAAAAACAGAGCTTTTTAAAAAATGTTGTTCATTGTCAAAGTGTTGGTGTGTGGTTTACTTACATTGTCAATTGCAATGATCCCCCCATTACGTATAAGCTCGAGGGACTTCTCATAATAGCTGTCATAGTTGAGTTTATCAGCATCAATGAACACAAAATCATATGTTCCAGCTTCTCCAGCTGCTACAAGTTCATCTGAAAAATCAGAAATGAAAATGAAAATTTAAATATTTAAAATAAGTAATAGGTAAGAATTATAAAGGGACTTACTCAGTGTCTTCATTGCTACTTGATGGTGTATTTTTATTTTATTTTCAACTCCAGCCTGTAAAACAAAGATGAGGTTACACATACTGAGAGTTGTGCAGGGACCATAGGTGTCTTTATTGAGAATGTTTAGGAAGGTTTAAACAGGAATTGATTTTGCTGCTTAGCTTTGCATCTTTGTCTGACACAGTTTCCTGAGCAGACAGCTTTAACTGTCCAGCCTGCAGGATTTTGTGGAGACACAATATAGTACCTAAATGTGCAGTATGCTGCCTGCTGCACAAATTTGCAGTGACAGAGGCTACAGTCAGGCTTTCAAAACCTGAAAAATACCTAATTCTGAAGTTCCAAGTGCAAGTCTAAGTAGCATCTTTATGAAATACTGAACGCAAGTTATGTTTTAGTGCTGTTCTCACCTCTTTAAAAAAGGGTTTGGCAATCTCTATGTAGGTGTCTTCTATTTCACAAGCTACCACACGTCCATTCTCTGGCATAGCCAAGGCCATACTCAGTGCATTGTACCCTGTGTACATGCCTGCATGATAAACACAGATTGAATAGATGTTTTTGATGTTGTGTTGATCAAAAGATAAAGTTTTGAAGTGTGTTGTAAAGATATTAATCTTACAAACATGTGATGATAAATTAAAAGGATAATAAAAGTTTTATGTTGCACTGTAAGCATAAGTTAATTGAAATCAGTATTAAAATTAACATAAAGAATTTTTCTCTGTAAAAATTTCCCATAAGCAATTTAAAAGCCCTCAATTATGGACAAAGAGCACAAAAATAGTTATAAAGTTTATATTGTCACTCATGATCCAAAACAGAAAAAAATTTATTTAAAAACCCCGATAATTAATCATAGCAGCAGTCACATATATATATAATTAATCATCAAATAAAACTAGTCTTTCATGTCCTCTTTTCAAGCTTACCAATTTCAACAGCTTTTGTAGCATTAATTAGTCTAATAAGATTTGCCATAAATTGTGCTTGTTCACTGGCCACCATCATCATATTCCATGTGTCTTCAAGGGTTCTCTGTAAATAAAATAAATAAAATAAATCAATATGTTGTAGTAAATAGTCTGAATGGACAAACCTGTTTCTTTGCCTTTAAATGCATGTAGTTGTGTAAGTTTACTGGCAACGTGCTTCCCTCTAGTGATGAAAAAGGCACATTGCTTTGACTCTGACACTGTTTATTGCTTACCTCTTCAGTTTATTGTACTTATTATATCATATAAAAAAATGACACTGAGCAAACATAAACTAAACAAATGGGATGATAGATTTTCAAATGAGTCTACTCTCATACACTGCCACTTATTTTTAAAATATTTTATGCAACAGACAGAAATAGATTTCATAGAAAAAATAAAATAAAGTTCATTTTAAAAAAGAACCATTATTGTAAATGTTTGTAGAAGTCAATTTTTTTTAATTTTTTTTTTGGATGTCAAAACTTTACAGATATAATCTTTGATTTTTAGCCTGGAGCACAAGATGATCATCTTGACCATCTAACCTAAATAAACTGCAGGGGACATCAGCACAGAGAATAACTTTAGAACTTGTCTTCCTGCCCATGACAGGTGAAATGGCTCAGTAGAATACTGATTCATACATTTGCTCTAGTTGCTTATCTTTGGGGTTGCCTGACAGATACCACAGCCATTTACAGAGCTCATATGAAGACAGAAAACCGTCCATACACACATGCCAACCTGCCTGGCAATTTAGAGCCACCAGTACCCCAGTATTTTGGGGGCCAATGTGTCCTAAATTTATGTTTATCTGAATTTATGTAAACCTAATTTAAGCCTCAGGATCCCTCCGGATGAGCTGGTGAATGTGGCCGGGGAGAGGGAAGTCTGGGTTTCCCTGCTTAGGCAGCTTGCCCTACGACCTGACTCCAGATAAGCGGCAGAAAATGGATGGGTGGATTTAATTCACCACATTTAGTGATTGTAGCTTTTTTCTCTTTTTTCCTGACTGTGTAAACTTTGAGTTAGTTAAGAGCAGACTGAGAGATCACAGTAATAAATCAAAACTAATTATAGTTCACATTCCTGTTTTAATCACAATGATACGTTATACTCAGTAGTTACTTAACAGTCTCTGATAATTTCCTTTTTTCCTATAATTTATGTCCTCTCTTTAAGGTGGCCGATCAGTGCTTACCCAGTACTGAAACATTTTTTTAAGTACTTAATAGAGGCTAAACCGTATTAACCAATAAATAAACTGCTTCATTTTTTAAACTAGAAATATAGAAAGCTGTAAGGCTATTATCTACCATTTTACCCTTACTGACAAAGTTATGAAAGTAATTTGTTATTACTTCATAGACAAATCAGAGCAACACAAGGCTGGAAAAGTGTTCATTACATTCTCCAAGGTAATCCAGATCACCGCCTGGATCCAGCAATCTATTTAAAGGATTTTTTTACTATGTGGAGATAGGGATTTTTAGAGCTTCTAACTAAAAAATAATGCCCAAATTCAAATAAATAAATAAAAATACAATAGCTAGGCAGAGGTCTGAGCTCTCTGAGTGCTTCTAGTTAGTGACACATTTCTCCAGCTGTTTATGTTTGATAAAATTAGCAAAAAAAGAAAAACTTTTGTTTCCAAATATAAGCTGCTACCATCAGATTCAAAATTAGATCATAAATTGCATTAACGAGAACACGAAATAAAAACTTCCCAATTGTTTTTATAATTTCACAATGTTTGTACTTTATAATCAATGTGAAGAAGTAAAAAGTCAGTAATGAAGCATTACGTGTGATTCTTCTTGTGTCCTTTACTTGAAGGGCACAAAAAAGGTTCGTAATCAGTTCGTGAGGTGTGTAAGTCCTAACCTCGTAGCAACTATGTCAAAGGTAACAAAATAGAACCGGACATGATGGTTCTATGATTTTCTTACCAGTCTGAGTTTGGTGAGGACTGGATGCTCCCTCAATGAGTTGTTAACCACATATTGCAGCACAGGATCGTCCCTTCCTTTGCTGTGGCTCTTCCCTATTAGAGCAGACTTCCCCACACCTGATGAACAAGAAGCAGAAAAGTATCTGAAACAATCAATCAAATTTCTCTATGGTCTAACAAAACCCCAAACCATGGTTTAATCATTTCATACCTGTTAATACACCAACAAGCCCAACACAGACAATCATTTTAATGCCTGCAGTCATCATGCTGTGGGATTGGGACTTTGTTAAGGAAAGACTCAACGGCTTGTGTTAGAATCCACTGAGTCTGTCCATATCTGTTCTTTTTGTGCAGCACCACCTGTGCTTGTTTTAGTTAACCTTTTCAGATAGAGGCTCAGCTTATTGATTTTTTAGCTGTATTGTGAAACTGTGAAAATTTTGTAAGGTTGCCTAATTTAGGAAAGCAAAATCATCTGAAAAGATTAGTTTTTATCTGAAAAGACATTAGTTTTAGAATAACTTTTACAAAGGTTTCAGTTTAAGAATTTGCTGACAATTGCAGTTGACTTTTGTTTTTCTTTTTTTTAAGCATGCATTCAGTAATACGCATGTTGGGTGAACCAATAACCTATTGCGGTCAATGATTTTGTAATCCAGAGAGACACTGTTTGATTAGTTATGTGTTAGTTTGTTGACATGATTTTATTATTTAAATGTTTTAATCAGGAAATAAGCTGCATCTAGCAACCTGGTCTGACCCTGTGCAACTTTAACAAAGCTGCTGCATTTTCAAAACACCTTCAAGTTACAGTAGAGTGAATGTATGCGTCAAGTTGTTATACTGTTTTGCAGTTTTCCCCAACTTGAAAGAGAGAGTAACTTATAGCTTTGAACTAGGCTTCACTCAAACAGTTATTTCCTTTCTCTTTCCTAGTTTTTCTTTATTAAGTAAACAGTTTGTGAAATAAGAAATTATTTGCCATCTATCAGGTTAAAAACCTTCAAATAGAAACAAAGGCAAGCGTAGAGCTACCACCCTAATAATAATAATAAAAAAAAAAGAAATTGGAAAATTATCACGTTATATTGTAAAAACAGGAAATATATCATGTTATGACGTGATAACTTTTTTGTAAGAGAAACACAAAGTACCATATGCAGATGTTGTTGCGACCTGGAATTATTGGAGCAAAATACATTTTTTGGAGATTTTTCTCGTCAAGCAGAAAAAAATTTCAGTTCATATGTTAGTGATTAATTGTTCTACTCTGGTTTATTTTTGTACACACTAGAATGTGGGACGTTATCAGCAACACGGGGCATCACCTGCCTGCGTGCAGTGAGGCGGTGTGTGTGTATGTCTGGGTGTGTGTGGCTTTTGGTTAATAAGTACCAGTGGTTAAGCTTATGTCCTAGCTGTTTTGCTAATTTAGGTGAAGTAGACATTTCTCTGATTTACAGTTTCCTCATTCAAATACAAATATGGTTTATATTCCACGTTTTCACCATTAAATGTTTCGTATAATAACGTAATGTTTTACGTTTTTAAAATAAATCATATTCACGTTATAATGTGACAAATTTCACATTTTTATAATAAAACTTATTATGTTATAATGCGATACTTTCACTTTGTTTTTTTTACAATAAACTATTAAAGTATATTGGTTGCATCTCCTCCTGATTATAGCGGGCCACGCCATTAATCAGATTAGTCTCAGCTGTGGCATGCATGAAGTCACGGACAAGCATTTCCTCAAAGAATAAATCAATATTTTTCCCCTCAAATAAACTTGGACTAAACAATCTGTATTAAAATGTATTAAATATGTCAATCATACTATGTAAGTTCCTTTATCATAGAAGCTGCAGGAAGCATTCAAAAGTAGACCTAAATTTCTTACAACAACCTGTTCAAGTGTTTGTTTAAATTTTCTGTCTGCAGATTGAAATTTTTATTATATTTAATGAAAAGGCTGACATTTAAACTTTATTACACCTCACTACTTTCTAGTCAACAATGCTTTCACCTAGTGGTAGAAAGGTGGAAAATGTTTTGTCTTCTTGTACTTTTTTTTTTTCTTCTTCACATATTTGGGCTTTGTTTTCTGTCATATGGTAAAGGGACTTATGATAAGGTTTAATGTCATTGATCCATTCCTGGATATGGGCCTTAACATTTCTATATCTGCATGTGTGAATATAATGTTAACCTGATGTAATGTTAGACACATTACATCAGGTTACAATGGGTTAGCACAGTCTCAACTGTGGAGTAGCAAAACTATCCTCGTCTTTACTTCTGAAAGATGCAAAGACTCTCTAAGATTCTTGTGTACTGTATAATCATCTCAAAGACATGTTGACAATTACCTAATTATTAATGAAATGTACCACTAGTGAGCTGTTGTGCTAGTTTTTACAGAAACCAAGTGAGAGGTCAACTAACTGTGCAACTGTGATGAGCTACAATGAAACAACATCATTGGTAGAGTTGAGGACAGCAAAGCTTTGTAAAGTCGCACATACGCATCCATAGTGTATGAAAAAGGCAGAATTATTTTCATGCAGACAGTGAACATTTCAATTGAAGATGAACAGGCAAATAGCCTTCGGTTTTGTGGCAGGGGCAGCCATTTGCTATGAGTCACTTAAAAGTGAAATTATAAAAGAAAACCTTCCTGCCAAAAAAATACTAAAATTTTTATGTATTTTAGTTGATGACAGAGAGTTGCACTGATCTTGACAAGCCACTACTGACTCTAGGACAACCTTAGCAGCTGCAGAGTATGATGGCTCTCTGGAGGTTTATAAGAGCAGAATACAGTCTTACCATAAAAAGATCAAGATTGTAGTCGTTTTATGTCTTAAATGAAGGGGAAACAACTGCTAAGAAACTTTCAAAAGTTGGTAGCAAATATTGACATCATTTGCTTTAATTTGGCAATCACTTTCGACAGTTTTAGAACATATATTTGGGGCAATATGGGGTTATGTATCTGGGCCTTCAGTGTGTGAACTAAGGAAGTTAGAAATCCAAATGGAGGAAGACCCCCTTACCTACAGTTGGCTCCAAATAGAACAGGATGAATAATCTTGAAAACTGTGCTGGAAATTCAGTAACCAGCAGAAATCACAAAGGCATACTGTGCAGATTTAAAAGACATTTAGACAAGATATTTTAAAATCTTAAATACACTCACCATTTTCCATATGACTGGATAATATTTCACAGTGAGCAGGGCAGGAGTCTTTCAAGACAAAAGTTTTAGATGTAATCCGTTAAAACCCTGTAATTTATAGCTGAATTTTTTTTCTATATTCTTTAATAACTGCTAATTTAGTCACACATGTGCTAGAGCAACTCATAAGGACTTGATGGAGGTTTTTCAATTGATTTAATGCTCTGCTGTGTAAAGAGAGCATTTTAAAGGGCCATGTAATACTAAGGATATTAGCTTCAACATTGTGTTCTTTCTAGGAAAAGATCATTTAATGGCTAATATATAAAGTAAGAGTAATGGTCATGACTTGACATTAAGGTAAATCTAAAAAACCTGAATCTAGGGTCTTTCATTTGATGTGTAACTTTCTTTAAGCTTATTGGGAAAACATTTAAAGTTTGGGAAAGTCTGTTTCATGAATAAATACTAGTGGGATGTTTTCTAACAGTATGCTTTTGGATCATCTTCTTTTTACAACTTTAGATGGTAGCCAGGAATGTTCAAAAAGGAATTTTGGGGATGTGAGTGGGATGCAATGCCTCTCCAAGGACACAGAGCTTCCTCTGTCTATTCTCTAATTATGAATGCGAAGATACAAACAAAAACATGCTGCTGACAAGAACAGATCACTTAAATGAGCCGTGACACAAGCTGTCTCTAAAAAAATGTTTGAGTTGTGGCGAGGAAAGGAAGAGGATGTCTCAAAGTGTGTGCACAGCTCTGCTTTGGTCCTCATGGTGAAAATGAGATGCTGTGTTTCTTTTCCACCATCCTATCCCCCTCTCCCTCTGTCTCCCGCTGCTTCAGGCCTCTGCTTATGTGACGCTAATTGTTTCTGCTACTTGTGCCAAGTACCTACTCTTCCCCAGCACATTCTACAGACAGGCTCTGGTCCCTCGGCTGCTTTTTGTGTCTGTTTAAGGAATGAAAAAATGTGTGTTGCCATCTGCAGCGAGCACAGCACTGTTCCCCCTCCCGGCCGTGACTGTCACGGTGCCACAATGATCCGCGTTCACGTTCTCTCTCTGAGGTAGAAAAGACTATGTGGTAGAGAAGCAAGAAAGCAAAACTGACACATACAACTGCTTATATGAAACAAAATAATTCAAGAGGTTCCTGTTTTGATGCATTTAGCATGTGGGGAAGAAGAATGTGTACATCTGAACAAAGCTTTTTAATATTGCAAAACACAGAAAATAAATTTAGGTGTGTATATTTAAAATTAGTTCTATTTTAATGTATGCTGTGGTGTGTATTTAATATTTAAACATCAAGTAGAAGGAAAAAACTCCTAAAGTATGGCCTTTTGGTTTCTGGGTCTTTGAACGCATGCAAGTTCCTAGTGTTTTGTTCTTTAGTACCAAACTGTAACCAGCAAGTGGCAGTGTTGTTCAGCAAATCCACAGTCTTTTATTCGATGCACCACCAAAACAATAGATTATGACTCAAGAGACTCTGGGAAGTACTATCGCTTTCCTCTTGTTGAATTGACCTGTGACACCATCAGAGACTACACAGGCGCAACATATTGACATGCTTGTAACGCTACATGATAGTGACATCATCCATGTATTAATCACTGGGAGACAGCTTCTTCCTCGCTCTAATAACAAGAGTCAGCTTGGCATCGTCTCAACAGTCAGAGAAGCACGCATGAATATTAAGTGATGCTAATCACACAGGAGAGACAGGCATCAAGACAGCTGACAGACAGTTCTCAGCATTCAATTGACATCCTCAGATTTGCCTCGTTTGATGGCAGCGTTTCCCCAACATGACAAGTCTGTTTAAAGCTCACACACATGCACCCGTGTGCATGATTAAGGCCCATTTAAGACCCAGATATGATATATATATATACACGCAGAAGACAGATATGCAGACGGACACTTTCGTGTGTCTCCTGCATCGTGGTCTGTTTTTGGGGGGCGTTGTGGATCCGTTGCTTGACGCAGCAGATGGAGCATTACCACCGGAAACAGCAGGGGCAGTATTGATCAGTATAGCTGACAAGTGATGAGCGAAAGGAACAAATCAGAGAAGAAGAAGAGGAGGAAGTAGAAAAAGGAGAAGAAGAAGAGTGACAATTGTAAAGAAAGGCTGTGTGAGTGTGCTTGACATGTTGGGGGGTTGCAAATGCAAACAACTCTACATCAGTACATTACCACCACCAACCGGTGTCTAAAACTGACCTCAGAACACAGAAGTGAACTCTGAACTCAGTACCGCCCACTAGTGGATGATTTGACTAAACAAGATCATGGAAGTATGAGGGCAGCGACGTATGACATCTTTTGAAACGGACATCCGTATTTAAATATGTAAGGTAGCATAAATGAGCCTTTATGCTCCCTTATGTACACCTGGTTACACACGTAAACGGCACAGAAGACGGACGAAAAGTGTCCATCCATCTGTCGTCTGTGTCGAATATAAATGGTTCTTTAGACTAATGCTAATTTTACTCAAACTGGGCCAGTGTGTGTACACATACTGTCTGTATGAGTGCAAAACCTAGAAGTTCTAAGCACATGCATGCACACAGAGAGCATTGGTTTATGCAGGCCATTCAGAAGGGTGCAGAATGTAGATATGGATATTACAAAATATTTCCAAAGAAAAGCTTTTCAATCATGACAAATCTGGATTTGATACTGCTGTATTAAGCTACAGTGTGTTTTTGAGCGAGAATGTTGTGGATAAGCTATTCAGTTCATTATCATCCTCTCTTTGTGTATTCAAGCCACACAGAACAAAGCAGTGGATCTGCGTCTTTGGAAATAAAAAAAAAAAAAAAGAAAAAAAATCTGAAATGAATGGCAGGTGTGGTTGTTTGACTTTTAAATCACTAAGGCATCTATTCTATTAACCTGCCGTGTAAATAAATACAGAATTCAATTTCCATGGAGTCACGCAATAAGTTGACAGTTCTCAAGACGATCAAACAGGCCGCTCTGGGCCACGTGAGCCATGGTGGAAAAAAATCTTGGGTATATGAAAGGTGTTGACACCTTGAGCATGCCACAAAAAGAGACAAATGTCAAATCCTCAGAAACAATTACTGGGTAAACCCCTGCTTTTAAGCTTGCAGTTCTCCTAGCTTCATTCTGTATACAGTAGAGCTTCTCCTGCAACACTCATAGAGGTTGTCAGTCTTCACTGTCAGAGGAAGGCTACAGTTCTGCACAGCAAAATTCAGTGCACATATTTGAAATGCCCATTGCTCCTTTCACAATCCTGAAATATGATGTGTACAAAAAGTCACATTTGTATTTGCTCATCTCCACTATAGAAAACTCAGTCTTTGCCTCAGTCCCTGTCCAGATCCTCTGCATTCTCCATTCCCATTAGTCTCACTCTCATCTGACTGCTATGCCCCATTGTGACCACACTTGAGGCGCTAATGATAATGTTATAACCCAGACCAATTTGCCATGGCAATCAGACTCACTTAATTGAGTTGATTATAAGCTCCCCATCTGAGATGACCCCTCCAGACTCAGAAAAACTGAGCAAAAAGAGAAGGAGGATGTGGATGTAGGGAAGGGTTTCCTCAGGCATTCTATCACTGCACAATAGACACATGGGATATGACTGTTTGGAGGCATGATCTGAGGCATATGTACGTACGTGAGTGTGCACATAACAAATCTGCGTGTGTGGGGGGTTGGGAGATGGCGTGTAGGGTGAGTAGGCCTTCGGGGAGGTGTAAAGGAGGAGAGGGGTGGGACTGTGGCTAGGAAAGAGGATCGTGACAGTGAGGAGGGGGGTGAGTTTGGGCTTGGGGTTCAAAATCACAACAGAGCCTGTGTAATAGACCCCGACACACACCACATCTGAAGTTAATCCAATCTGGGAGAAGCACAAAGCTCTCATCCGCTCAAGACACACAAACATAAGGTCAAGAGCAGCTTGTATTAGCGCAGTGATGTCAGGGAGAAGTGGTGTAGATAATTGACTTTCGGCATGTTTAAAAGGCTAAGAAAGATGGAAGCAGCAGTTTGAAGCAGGTCCAGCAAAACAGATGCATGATATGTAATAAAAGCAAGTCACTATTTCATTAGCAGGTTGAAATCAATAATTGACTATTGGGCTGTTGCAGGGTAGTCATAGTTGCGCATGTCATTTTTACAAACTAACATCTATTTGCAGATGTCACATTTCTTACATCCCTTACACGCTGATCACAGAATTCTGGATTTCCATAAGAGCTTTGCCAGTTGTACCCATGTCAGTTAAAATTCTTGAAGGTTTTTTGTTATTTTGTAATAATAAATACCAAATGATTTTCTCACACAAGTTTTAATTGCTCAAAATATGCTATCATACGCTTCAACTGAGGAGTGATTTCCCCATGTCAGAATGATTTTTATAGGTTTGATGAGACAAAAACAAAACAAAACAAAATAAACCCTCAGAAACTTTTTGCAAATACAGTGGCCCCAATGAGAAAAACAAAACATTAGTCAGAGAACAACAATAAAACCAAAAACACAACTTTCTGAAAATACAAAGCAACATACTCAAAGACTTTTTCCAAAATATTGGAAATAAAAATATCAGGCAGGTTACACCATGGACAGGTTGCCAGTCCATCGCAGGGCCAACACAAGTAGATGAACAACCATTCACACTCATTCAAAGGAACAATTTAGAGTGACCAATTAACCTAATATTGCATGTCTTTGGACTGTGGGAGGAAGTCGGATTACACACACATACACAGAACATGCATGCATCCCTCCTTAGCTGAGGCTCAGACCAGTGACTTTCTTGCTCTGATGCAGCAATGCTAATCACCACACCACTGCTTCTTTTTGAATTAGACACTTCCTAGCATGAGCCCTAGTACCAATGTGGGGTATAAAGGCAGACAGTCAAGAGGTGCTGTACTAAATTTGTGTAATGTTAGTAAAAATGTATTAATTTAACATATTGGTTTAACTGGAAGTGTGTAGACTGTAAAGTTCTGCAGCATACAACGTGACTGCAGTATCATCCTCACACCCATTGCTACATATATTGCAGTCTTGCTTTAGTGTAACCAAGTACATAAACTGTGTTTGTGCAACAGCATGATTGATATATATTAATTTGTGGGACAATCATAGTAGGGCAGCACTGAGAATTGCACTGTTTTATTTACAAGAAAACAGTACATACTAATAGGAAACATGAAGCGTGTGCCGTTATATCTGGGAATAGAAAGTAAATGTGCTTTTGAGAGGCAAGTATACTAGTCCCTTTCATTGGCAACTTGGTTCCACCCATGATTGAATGCAACATTCTAAAAGGACTATTTACTCTTTTCATTTCCTCTTGTGTATAACAGATGAAGGAGCATGTGGCTTGTTGTATGAAAACAGGACCTGGCCTAATGTTGCATGAAGACCATGGTGAATTCATATTGATGGGAATGCAACCTCTGAAGCCCAGCAGCTATGATTTTTTCATAAGCCACTGGGAACAAGAAGTCAGTCAGCTGGCAGGTGCTAACGCCGCCAATTGCGCTGTGGATAAGAGATGGGACATGGAGAAAAGAGGCAGGGAGAAAAGAAAAGCAAAGGCAACAACTGGCTCCTTTTTTCTGAAGTATTTCTGCGTGCAAAATGTCTGTGTGCTGCGTTGTGTGTGCTCTCTACACTCCGTTCTCCTCTATAGCTGGAGAGGATTTTACGGAAGAGACTGTGTAAACACCAGAATGCATGTCAAATATGATGAGTCTTGATAGCTGTAAAACATACCCAAGGACTTCTCTTCACTTATTATCTACAACCAGAGCCCTGGAGCTATGTCTGCATCCTTCTGCCTTTCCTCCACACATGTCCCGCCACAAGTCCCTCTCTGGCATGAGCCAGAGAGAAAGAGAGGCATTTCTTTTGTGTTTTCTTAAGAAAAAAAATCAGCAAAAATAAATATTTTTCTCAGCATGGTGCAACCACAAGAAAATATGAGCACATCAGGGATGAAATAAAGATGATGGATTCACTAGTTGACGTGCACGTATGCTTTTGTGCCTTGTGGAAAAGTTTGTGTTTGGGCTCTGCAGAGATTTTGGCTGCTACAATTGGTGTGTTGTTTTCGTTTATGTGCATGTCTTTTCTGAAGTGTAAATCTAGCAGAACTGTATTATCTGTAAGTAATTGTGCTCCTCTGCTTGCTGTGTCTCTGGGTGTGCTGTGTGAGGCAAAAGGACTCCTTGTTGAAGTGAGCGACCGAAGCTGCAGGCAGTGTGAGGCTCCAGGGAACCACTTGAGATTGGAGGCAGAGGGACTGATAAGGCAGCTAGCCATTCATCAGGCTAGATGAAAGCAGTAAAGTTGACTGGAGGATCCCAGGCATCGCCCCAGGATGGCTGTCGGCCTCTCAGTGGAGACCTGTGACTAACACATGTGAGCAGGCATGCATACACACAAATAGCTAAAGAATTGGGGAAGAGGGCAGGATGAATAGACTGGGATGCGATGCAGGATTTGGAACTAAGGAGAGGAGGGGAATAGGAGTATAATGGACCTCCAGGAGTAGGAGCCCCATCTCTTCAGAGCTACACCCAGAGATTGAGGCTCCTGTCTGGGGTGTGCCTGGCCCTCTTTGCTCTGCAAACATCCATCAGACAGATATTACTGCAATCCAGAGGTGATACATTAGCCTGGGTGCCATGGGGACAGTGTGTGTTGCTGATGGATTCCTTTAGAGCTCTCTGCTATTGTCACAGGGGGTTCTCAGAGAGAGAACTGCTGCTGCTCAGCTCACAGCTTGAATTTATTCCACAGTAATAGTCTTTGTATTTTATCCTTAATCATACTACCCAGCGGAAAGAGATGCATTTCCACCAAAGAAAGCATCACTAAGTTGCACACTTATGAAAGCAATACATTACTTAAGCACTTAGGCCAGCCAGAAAGGAGAGATGAAGCTACTTTAGAGTATTGCTGGTGTGTTTATAAGACTATATTAGTGTCTCGCTGGTGCTTTGATAGAGCTTGTACCATCAATTTGAACAAAGACTATCGTTGCTTACATAAATCCCACCTCAGGGTTATTATGAATCTGATTTATTTTCTTCACTTATGTTTATTATTGTGTTTTATGTTTTATATTCTGTGTTAAACGCTATCAATAGGACTGAGGACCATGTGTGTCTCATCCTGCAAGGGATGAAAATGGTTTATGGAGCAGTGAGTGCCAATAAACAGGCAGCCACAGCCTTTTGGATGTACATCTTTGATGTTTTATGCATGATGAATTCAATGGTTTAGCAGAGGTTCAAGGCCAAATGGTAAGCACTGACAGGACTTACAGAAGGCAGCTGCAGGAACAGGAGATTGAGTGGTGCGCTTGATTGAGGATCCTGTCATAATTTTGCTGCTCTGGCTGTATGTGTACCTGCCAAATGGAGACAACAATCAGCCCCCAAAACAAACACAGATATTTGGCAAGAAATGTCAACCTTCCCCTCTACATTCTGTGTCCAGTTGTTGTCTGGTCATCTGGACATAGTCATCCAGATGTTGTCTTGGACCAATAAAGTGATGTAGTGTGGAGGCCATGTACGTGATCTGTCTGAGGCTAAATGAAAAGCAGACAGCTCACCAAGGACAGTGGAACAGATTGATTTCATTACCAAAGCTCCATGTAGTGACACACTGCCTCCCAAATGTTCTGGAGAAGCCAATAATGGGAAAATAAAGTAACAGGCATGGAATTTTCTTTTAATAGATCACAACCCAATCCATCACAGTACTGACCAATGGAAATGGATGATTGTAGTGCTTTTTTTTTTTTTTTTTTTTAACATATTTTCCCTCCTGAAGGACACAGACTGCATGACTTACCAATCAAACATTAGCTGTAGAATGATGTCTCATTTGGACAACTCAGCAAAAACAATAAACAACACAGAGCGTTAATGGTACGCATACAGAAAGAGGAGCAAAACCGTAAAGGTTCAGAGAAAAAAACACAGATGAATTTGCATTATTTTATTTAATTTTTATATAATGCTGGGGTTTAAATGAGCAAATTCATTACTGTAAGGATCTGCAGTTGTGGGATGTTCAGCAGAATTGGTTTCTTATGATGGAAAATAAGCTAAAAAATTGTTATCATCAGAATATTGAAGAATGTAAGCCTTTCTAGATTTGTGATGATGTGTCATTTAAACTATACTGCTTTGAAAAATAATATAAAAAAAACAGTACTAAAATATCTTCCTGTACATGAAAAAAACATTGTAATTATGAACTTTTGATGTTATTACCTAGAGATTGTTTGAATCCCATTTTGCTATTTTGAATTTAAGTATGAATAAATACCAAGTGCCATTGTTACATCCCTGTCACATTCTTCCCAGCCAAACTCCCCAGTAAGCACTCCCCTGATCATCCACACCTGTTTCTAATCATCTCACCCTGCCACAGACACTCCAGTCCTGCACTATGGCCAATCACTCTCCGGATCCCTGATCATTCACCCCAGTCCCCAATCTCTTCACCAGTCCTTATATACGCCAGCATCACGTTCACTCCCTGTCGGACCTTAACCTACGCACCCACATGGACTTGTTCTCTCTCCCTTCCTGGCTCCATGGTTCCAGTAACTCCAGTCAACTCCACAGTTACCTGCCTTTGTAATTCCGTTGAGTTCTTTATAATAAAGAATAAAGTTCTGTTAGTCCTTTTTCTGTCTCTGAGAGGTCCATGTGTAGCAGCCATCTAATAAGGCACATATTAACTATTTCTATACCTGTAAAAACACATTAAAAAGAATATTTTTTATAATTACCATGTTAGGAATGTTTTATATTTGGTTTCTAGGGTTTTTATATATGTGTGTAGAGGTGGGATCATTTAATTCTGGTGTTATACATTCAATGTAATTATCGTTGAGTTTTTGCATAGCTATAGCTTGATCTCCTTTGCTGTGGGAATTATTATGAACAAATGGTCTGTGCTAATCATTTGTCAACATTCATATTAGCAGACATTAATTCAAGGACTCATTTTCTCTCAAGGCCTCTCTGATAAGTCAATATGGAACCTGGAAACAGAAATTATGTTACCTTCTATAAAATTTGAGAGTATTTACAAACTTTTGCAAATTTAATAGACATTCGTTACCATTTCAAGCATAAAACAGACACAGAAATACAAATGGTGTCAACATCTCTGAGTCACCACTTTGACTTGCTTATTGCTTTAAAGCCAGGTGAGAATGATCAGCTCTAAAATAATTCAGACCCACATTTCATAAAGTTTATATGCCAGGTGTAAAATGGGAGAATGTGTGGGTCTTCTCGTGTTTCCATTCCAGCTTCTGTCTCTGCTGTGAGTGAGTCTTTGATAGCTGTTGCACAGTAAGACAGACAGGCCTGTGCCAAAACGATGGCATCAAAAAGCCAACGATTGACAGCTACTGACAGCCATCTTCCTCCTAAACACACTTCAGGTCCCCTGCGCTCCCCTCCTCTTCCTTCTTTTCTACCCCCCTATCTATCTGTCTTTTTTCTCCCTGTCGGGGGAAATTGAGGAGAGTCAGAGATAAAGAGAGGGATGTCGTAAACTGGCACCTGTCATCGTGTTTTGTTTTGGTCAGGACGCAGAGCACATTCGGAAAGTTTTAAAAGACATTTTGAAGGATTTAGTACTTTCACAGCTACATTTTGAATCTCCAGCTGATCTGCCTGCTTTCTTACACTGGTTTATATAATTTTGAGCATAAGTGATGAAACAGTGTGTATTTTTCATATACAAGAACTCTTTATGTATGAGAATTCTAGTAAGCCCAATGGCTGGTCATTTTCTACATGAGGAGTTAGACATTAATTAATTTTTACCTTAATGTGGCTAAAAATGCTAAGACAAAACATTTGTTGGAGTGATACTTAGCCCTCTTACTTTTATTTTCAAAGACCTGTCACATCAGTGTGACATGCTGTCACAAAGACTGAAATGCCTGACATTAAACACAAAGAACCTGATTTTTCCCAGACAAATATGTACACACATGCACACAGTCATGCACAAAAACAAGCTTGGCATTCATGCGAAAGCAGTGCCTAAACAAACGCTTGTATCTGTGCAGACACACAGACAAACATGCAGACACCCGAATTTCTCTGGTCGGCACTGTGTTTCATCAGCCTTAGTTTGAGCCAGTGTTTTTTCACCGTGTTCAACCTGTGGCGCCATTATCTCCTGACATACTTATTCTCCTCTAAATGGTTTCTCTTCATCTTCTGCAAGTCACCTAATCAAAACTGAAAGAAGAGAGCTCAATGCCATTCAGAGATCCCACTGCTTTCAACTGCATTTATTGTTATGAAAATGAATGACGGCAGCTGAGTACTCGGATGTTCTTTCACATCGTGATGGAGCGTCTCTTAATGTGTCTTATAATCTTAGCTGTTGCAGCCTTTGACTGAAAGCCTTGGTTGGTAACTTGACTAATCACATTACACATCTGACTCATTACCTTTGGTTTCTCGCTGCCTGTGCCACGGGTGTTGCTCATCAGGATCATTAGCAAGTGTTGAAAAGAGCTGAAATAGAAGGAAAATATAAAGTTTCACTTAACATGAAGCTGGTGGCCTTTTTGTGACAGAACATTAGCTCAGGGCAGTGTAGAAAGACAGGAATTGTCAAGTTCGTCACTGGAGGACTTGAGGTTGAAGCCTTTCAGTTCTGGAAAATCAGCATAGAGTTTTGCAAATGGTACTCTATCTTTACATGTTGGCATTGCGAAAGAACAAACGCTACTGTAGAAGTATTGAAGAAACTGACTCATTTTGATTTATTTAAAAGGATCATCTCCAAGATACTGGATTTCCTTGTGTGCCAAACAAAAACAATGATACACTGAAGCAAATGAGTGGTTTCACCATAAGCTCAGTGTGACACATAATTAGCTTTTGGGTAGAAGTGTTGATATTCCTTAGTACAACTTGTCTTTGGGCTGTCACTGCTGTAGTTGCTCCTGCACAGTGGAAAATTATTTATTGAGAAACCTATCACCAATTGTATTTTTCACACTTATCCTCCAGATGTGCCATTGTGTGGATGGGATGACATCTCCATTGCACCCCTAATCCACATCCGGCTGCTGGGTGAGTTTGCTTAGGTTTTATATGTGTTTACAGAGACTGTAATTACGTTTTTTAGACATGCAGCTGTTAGAAAACTGATTTTTATGGATCGTGCCTATTGCCAAAACTTGTAAGCTCCCTAGGCTTAATTTGTCAATTACTTAATCACAGTTATATTTTCTTTAAAGCCATTAGTTAAGGCAGCTTAAACTATTTTTTTTTCTTTGTTTGGCCAACTTTTCTGTGCTATTCACAAAGTAAAATCATTAAGATTCCAATGATGTGTCTAACTTATTTCCCCAAATTTAGCTAACATGGTCTAGGGATGATTCATGGCAGACAAAGGTGTGATTTATAATTGGATTAAACCTTAATGGAGTAAGATTAATTAATGTTGGAGATACATACACACTGCCTTCAATGCATTTTCCTCAACACTCGTTGTATTGCCTCTAACATCATTGGCACATTGCTCGCTCATCTGTAGCCAGCTGCTGGATCCAGTTTCTGAGTTGTTGTAACACATTCTTACAAGAAATTATGCACAAGCACGGACAGGCCAGCCTTTAAGTGATGGCCACAATATGCATTTGCCTTTAAAACTTACAGGGGGAGTTTAATTTATTGAGGATGTCACATGGCGGGAGTGAGTAATTATTCGCAACACCCCTGTGAACCTGATTGGTTAATGTATTTTAGGACCCAGGGGGGAAGCTGTCAAAAAGAGGACACCCTCTGTGCTGTTCTGATCACTGACCATGTTGGATGGCTCAGGATTTAATATTCTTAATATACAAATCACTCTCTTAGGGTATATGTATTGTGAATTTTTCTTCTTCTGGTTCTCAATTTCTGCAATTTTGCAGAACATTTAAGGTGCAGACTTTATGCTGTGTCTGATGTGCAACAATTTCTAGATGATTTCACACTTGAAGTGCAGAAGAGACAATAAGAGCAGTTGGTCTGTTTGTGAACATCTACTTTTTCAGAAGAGGAAGCAATCATATTTTGCTCCTGGTTTTGAAGTCTGACCCATCAAACCATTGTGTTTATCACTTAAGAAGCCTGTGTTTTTGTGTGTTGTGTTTTCCCTGTCTTCTGTTCAGTGTGAGGTTCTGGCAACTGGTCATGTCTGAGCAGCTGCTGACAATAGCCTATCAAGCAAAAGACTACAATCTCTCTCTTTGATCTACGCATTGTTTCTCGGACAGTAACTGGGTCAAACTGAGTTTGTAATTGCTCTGCTTTGCTGGTAACCCACTTATTGTGCCAAATGGCTGTTGTATATTGAATATGGAGGTTTAGTTGTGGGTTTTTTGTTTTTGTTTTGTTTTATTGATTTTGTCTTATGCTGTTTGTCCACAGGGTATCATCAATTTATACTGCTATCTAAAACTTGCACAACAATCTTCTAATCCTCTAACTTTCTTGTGACAAAGTTAGTGAAGATAGACTTATCTATGTATTAAATGTTAAAGGTGTCATAAAAGCAAAATCTTTATTTTATTTTATTTTTTCCGATTGTTGAAACGTTTTTTTTTTTTTTGTTTGTTTTTTTACCCTGTCCTGTCCAGCATCCTAACATACAGAACGATGGTCTGTGTGCCATATTTTGCTGGACAGATTTGCTCTTCCAAGGGAGACATATATCAATGGCGTCATCATCAATTGATGTTTGAAATATTTTGATAATTTGTATTGTAATCTTATTTTCTTTAGTCTTGATATGTCAGTGCCAAACCTGCCAGGGAGATAGAGGAAGAGAAAAAAAGAAAAGGACAGAATTGAAATGTGGAAGTAAAAGTTTTTTAGGCTGCCTAAATCACATTAGCATTCACAAAAACAATATAAACTACCACAGTATTATATCATAAATAAAGAAAATAGGATAATGATGAAAAAGTACAACAGTCATCAAACGTACCTGTAGAGAGACGTACCAACACACAAACATCAGCAACATCTAGTTGAAAGCGGATGGAGAGACGATCACGTTTGTGAGCATGCACACATGAACATGCATGTGTAACCCTGCAACAAGGATGAAATGTGTGCTTGCAAAGGGGCCGTGACTAAGCTGCACCCTGAAGCATCAGGGGGAGACAGAGGGGAGCCTGAGGCTGCCCCCCCCACCCTGGCAGAGCCCTGCCCAGGAACCAGACGGAACCTGACCGCCCCAAGCAAAGCCACCGCAAGCCACGCCAACCCAATACCAAGGCAAGGTACCCCAGGGACAAGGACATGTCCGCAGGTTACTGCCCCCAAAACCTCTCTCTGCCCCAATCCTTACCCACTCTCTCAACCAAAACCCATCCATTGCCCTCTCCCTGCAACCTCTCCTCATCAGCCCAGACAGGCCAAGGGAAGGCGGGCCGAGACCCGACCCACATCTTCCTAGGGGTCTCACCAGCCCTCCGATGCAGCACCGCAAACCGCCTCCTGGGCTAAAGGCACCCAGCAGCACCCCACCCAGGACTCCTGGCAGGTACTGAACCCCCACCCCCCACAACACCGAACACATCCCAGGATACGAGGGTGTAGGAAGACCCCTGCCCCCCCGCCTCAGTTGTATGTGCATGAGTGTGGGCTATTTATTATCCAAAAAAAACTGGAAAGAGCCATGAGGTGGTGGTGGATCCCACTGCTGCCAGGAAGCAGGACCCCCTCAGAGCTATGTTGAAACTTTCAACAGTTTCAGTGTTGAAACTGTTTTAAGATCAACAAACACATGTATAAATGCCCAAACCCCTTGACCACCCCCGGTTTCACAGAAATGCATAAAATATGGAGAGCTGAATGAATAATTTTCCAGTTTGTGAAGATCAAAAATCCATTAACGCAATTGAAATAAACATATGATTTCACTTCTATATGAGCTTAAAAGATAATGTCATAGCTGTGTACACAGCTATGTCCCATATGCTTACTCCAAAATCTTAAATAATAAAATTAATAATAATGCAATGCAATAATAATAATGCAAATAATAATATTTTCCTAAAATACTTGTGTCCGGTCCATGGTAAGACCAAAATTAAAAGTTCACATTACCAGGAGAAATGTGGCCAAATGATGAGTGAAGATAGGGCTTTGACTGGACAACAGATTTCTTAAAAAAAAAAAAAAAGATTCAAGCAAATTAAATAAAGATGACCTGCAATCAAAAACAAGCATTCAAGAAAAAGATAAAAATGGATGCCAGCTAGGAGCATTGCAGCTACAGGGACTGGGGTCAAACTTACTGGCATCAGGCCTGCAGCCGCTCCCCACCAGAACACAACACTGCAGGGCCACAAGCACAGGCAAGGCCCCAACCACCAAAGCCCAGGTAAACACAATCAACCTCCAAAGCAATCGCATAAAACTCTTTGCTGCTGCATTAAAAACACAGCAACCTGCTGGGGAACTTAAAATATTAAGAAAATAGAAAGTAGAAAAAAAGGGGTGTTGAATGATTAAAAAGAAAACAGCTAATAAAATTGTCAGTCATTTACTTTTCTCTCAGTTTAGTGTGTGTTGTGGTTCCGTGTGCTAGTGTAAGCTCCTAGGCTAAGTACTGTATACTTTCATGCTTATTCAGTAAAAAAATGTTTAGTGGCTTCTTTCTAAGACCAACTGCTCTGAGCAGTGCTGTTAAAGACAGGGTTAAGAAAGGTGCTGTAGTACCCTACTTTGTTTTATCTCCTGTAGTATTTTGATCAAACCATGTCTTTGCACAGAAGACCCAAATGACCCATGCATAAGAAGGACAGAAGGAAAGATGTTAAATGCCAAGGCCCACCCACACAGATACCACAAGCTTGCCATGCAAACAGTTAGACAAAAATATACTCATGTAGATATCATACTGTACATAAATGTAGGTAGACTGTACATACTGTGGGTTGGAAAAGAACAATACTTTCATATGTGACTGAGACTTTGGCTGACTGTACTACATTCAATTTTGGGGCTGTTACTTTAAAAAAAAGTAATTAATTATAGTTGCTAGTAACTTCTTCCAAAAAGTAACAGAGTTAGTACCAGAGTAACAGCATTACAAGAGTAATAAATTACTCTGAAACGTAATTATTCCCTTACTTTAAAAAAAAAGAAAGTTCAAATCTGGTCCCTTTAACAGAACTTCAAATTCATGTTCATTTATTTATAATAAAACCAAATATTAGATCTGACTAATTAATTTCTCAGACTGCATTAGAAAGATAGCTGTCCGGTTAGTGGTCCAGTAAGACAACTGTTGACATAAAAACAAGACCACTGACTGGAAGCAGTTTTTTGTATCCTAAAGTGGCCATTTTTGGCCAGGAGCCCAACAGTATCTGACTTATACTTTCTGGAAAAGTTGAAATTTGTTTTGAAATCTTCTCTGTCAAAGAAACAAATAATCTGTTACCCATGGCCATTTTTTATTTTTATTTATTTATTTTTCCAACATTTCCTGAAAAGACCTTTGTTCATTAAGCCATTGAGCCTTTATTTGTCATGAGTTGACAAAGTTTAGAACATGCTGTCTGGGGCATTTGTCTGGAGACACTATAAAACTGCCTCCACAGAGTTCAAGCAGAGTGTAAGTTTTATATCTAGCTTTCATGCTACCCACGAGTGTAGCTCGAAGACAAATAAAAGGCCTTGCTCTTTTAAAGAGCACTGATAATATCCATGCCTTTTGCATCCATGAAAAATCTCCTATTATCTATTGATTCAGCATCACCCTGTGTTTCAGTGACTTACGCCTCCCTCTAATTCCCATTACTGGGAACACTGTACCCTTATCAAGGGAAACAATAAGCTACTTGTCAGCGCTCCAAGAAAATATGAGGAAGCATCTGCCCGACCAAAGGAACTCATGACTCTGTGGAGAAAAAGGTCCCTCCTTTTGTTTGCCCCCTCTTGCCTCAGCCCTCCCCTTTGTCAGTCCTCCCGGTGACCTCTAGGAAGGCATGGTGGCAATATAAACAACTGCACAGTATAGTTAATCTGATCATCAACAGATAAGCCAGGAATTGAATTTTCTCCCTCCAGAGGGGGCGGCATTTTCATGAGCTACATTTTGGGGATATGTGTGTGTATTTATGCAATGCACAGGTGGCTGGTAAAGAAGTACTTAGGTATGGGGAAGTGAGGGGAGATCGGACACCCACTCTTTCTCATCTTCCACCCCCAAATAGAACCCCTTCTCCAGAGCTGTAAACCTGTCACAGAGATATGTCTCTGTCGTTGATGGCATCCGACTTTTTTTTCCCAGCTGCCCCTGTGCAGGACTGTTATCTCCTTCCTTCCTGCTATGTCTCCCTGCTCTTTAAGACAAAGGGTAATAAAGCTATAAATTGTGTGGTCTGCGGAAGGTATGGACATTCTGTCTGGGAGACGATGTAAGAACTGCCATAAAGCACCCTCAAAGTCATAGCTAAAGATTTACAGTTATTTAACATCCTCCTCTTCCCCTAAATCACAGTGATAAGAGAATTAAGTGATGGCTATAGGTTCTTTGTCCTCAGTCTATTGATTTTCTTCGCCCCTCAGAAGGATCCTGAACATTATAATTATTGAGTCCTGCAGTTTAATGCAGGTTTACAGAGTAGGAAAGGCGACCTCAGTTCGATTCTAACACAGTTAAAACAAAAGGCACCCGTTTTTCAATTTTGTAATGGGCTTCCAATTATGCTTCATTTACCTTGTTTGGCCAGAAAATGGTTTATCTGAGGTCTCTGTGCTATAAACAGCTTCTTTGTGCAGTGACAAAACCTAAGTAACAGCTCTATTTGTCCTGAATCCAGGCCTGCATCTTCAGCAATTATTCCACCATGTGGAAAGAATAATTTTTTTGTAACTCAGGTTTTTCATCAGGAATGTAGCTCCTGCTCAATACAGTGATCTGTGTTATCATAAAAGCACTCACTTAGATAAAAATCTACTGATATGGGTCACCTTTTATCACCATAATATGAGAACTTTATCCACCCTATAAACCGAACATAATCCTGTTAACATAAGAGCCGGCCCTTGGTGTAGGCTGTTTAGGTGAATGCTAGAGATGCTGTGATGTGGGGGGTGGCACAAACAGAACAGAATAGAAACCAAAAAAGAAAAAACTTTTTTTTTTTTTTTTTACAATCTCACAGGAACGCCACCTAATAGCAGTGGTCTGGTGTAGATAAATAATGGGGATGCGTTGTTTTTTTTCTCTGTTCCTGGCTGCCTCGCTGCACTGTCTCAATCTGACCGGACGTGATCCCAACACCTGGAGATTGATGGATACTTAGTGGGATTAAAATGTCTAAATGGGTAAAACAGTCCAGACCCCATGAAAGGAAAATAAGGAAAGAAAAAAGGACAGAGGTACAGCAACGTCAATGTGATGAAGAGAATGAGATAAATAGTTTGTGCACCTCAGTAACTGTTATTGGAGCAGTCTTAACTTGCTAGCTTACTTTGGACTAGTAGTATTGTTTATAATCAACAAATTGCTAGAGATGATTTGTTAATGTTACTCCCACTTTAAATTCATTAGGGATATTTGGAAATTTAACATTAGGCCTGTTATGGTGTTAAACTTGTTAGCTGAGTTTTACCTGCTGGTATGTCAGTTAGTTAATGCTATCAGTTTTTCATCCCCTTTTTCAAGTAATGAGTGTGTAAAAGTAGATATCTTTCAATCAAGATGTCTCTGATTTTTCTTTTGTAATACTGTGTGCAAATAATTGGGTATTGTGTCTGCACCAGTTTAATTCATGTTATCTCACTGGTTTTCATATTCAATAGTTTCTTTTTCAAGTAACAAGAAAATGCTTTGTTTAAATGTTGTGTTGTGTCACTTGTGTTTTTTCAGTTTTATTTGATATGTGATTTTCTGCTGTAAAGGGGAAATCTTGAAAACATACATGCAGCTTCTGTGTTAAGTATATAAAGATTGTGAAATTGATTGCAATACCACAAGGCGCCAGCTAAAACCTTGCCTAGGAAGCCAAAGCACAAAGAGAACATACTAACTTCACACGAGAAGGCTCCGGGAAAGGTTTCAATCAGGAACCGTTTGGAAGTGGCAAACTTAACCACTGTGGTGCCCACTCCTGTCAAACTGTCCAGACCTTTCTAGATTATACCCAGAATAGATACCAGAATGGTGAGTTGACTATAGTGCTAAGTAGTATGACAAAAATTATATATCATGCTATTGCTTTTTCTAAATTATACAGGTTTCACTGTATATGATGGTATTTTTTCCATGCATGACTGGGTGTTGTTCATGGCCAAAGACATGATGCTACTTCTCCATAGTGCTTAGTGAAACCATATCTTTGGCTGTATGGATTGTGATGAAATAAGTTGTGCACCACTTGCTTTTTTTTCTTTTCATCGGCATCACCTCTAGCATACACTTCTACAAGTGACTGACTGGAGTGTCCTCTTACTTGTATAGGGTGCTAATCTTAGCTTCACATATTCCCCAAAACATGCCATTGTGGCACAGCAAATTGTTCATGTTGCCACCGTCTCTGACAACTTTTAGCTTGACAACATTTTCAGGAAGTAATTCTTTAGGCCACATCTGACCTGTAAAACAAAATTTCCAGACAACAGATGTGACTCGTCTTTCAGCGTCTGCTACGGCTTCATTTTCTGAACTTTGTCCATTCATTCACCGTTAAACATCTCCAATAACACAAGTGCCCTGCTGCATGCATGTGTTGCGGTGTAGAAGTGAAAAAGGTCCCCCCTCAGCTACCTGGTGTGCCATGTTCCAAGCAATGTTTAGGCTATTTAAACTGCTATTATGATGTATGACAAATTCAAATTATAACAAAAATAATAATAAAAAAAAGCTTTTAGTATGAATTGGTTTATCGTCCAAGAACTGACTGTACAAACCATAGCACCACTGTACCATTCCTCATACATGATTATGTTGTGAATTAATTTCTAAGATCAGCAGAATCAATGCAAAATTCTGTAAGTTTTTGGGGTTTTTTCAAATATCATCGTACTGTATAATTAAAGAGACATTAATCACTATTTCTGTATTAATAAAAGATCAAACATAATGTGTGAATCCTGAAAGTGTGAGACAATAATCTACACACAATGTTGAATTTTCAGCATCATTCAGCTTCTAGTGGCACACATGGTTTTGTATCTACTCTGATATTCACATTGATATGGTTGATTCAGTTTCCTACCAGAAAGTAGACCTACAAAATCAGCTAATTGTTCCATCCATTCATTTTCAATATATGTGTGATCGTCGGGGTGGCAGGGGTTGCAGGGGCGCTTGAGCCTATCTCAGCTGAGAAACCACACTGGTACATAGAAAAGATGCAAACTCCACACAGAAAGATTCCAGTCAAGGTTCGATCCAGGAACTCTCTGGCTATGAGGTGAAAGTGATACCCACTTTTTAATTAACATTTTAGTTATTACCTCCAAAAAGCGATGGAGACATGTTTCAGGCTTGGCAAGTAGACCTGCGCCACTAAGAAGGGCCAGTTTACATAAACATAAGAAACATAAGAAGTCACCAAAATTTGTGTTAGAACAATATTAGTAATGGTTAAAATACTGTATTGACAACTTTTAGCAAATCAATTTATACATCTAAAAGGCTTATTTCTGTAACAATGGAAGAAGTGATTCTGTAGCTTTTCTGTTGGAGACGGCCCTCAAACTTGCATGGTCATTAGTCAATGAAAGTATACTGTGACACATTCTTTCCTTTTTGTTTCCAGTTATCACTTTCATGCTAAAGGGTGCATACAAATACATGGATATACACTTTCACCCACACACACACAGCCCTCAGGCACAGCAGAGGGCCACAGCCCTGCTTCTACATGCCTGACAGTTGGCTTCTTAACAAAGATGCAGGGAGTATAATTAAATCATTTACCTTTGATATCCAGCCAGCTTTGTAATTAATTAATTCACCCAGGGTACACAGACATTATTTTCACTATGACACAAGAAAGGAAGAAAAAAAAAAGTCATTCCACTTATATCAGGGACAAAACCCAACACTGTGCCCTGGCTCTCTCTCTCTTTCAGCTACCTGGCTACAGCAGCGTCCTTTGAGACATGGACTAAAGAAACTTCTCTTGCTGAAATAATGATCCTTTGATGATGTTTAGGTCTCATCAGACAGTGCGCCCGAGGCCACATCAGGCAGCAGCAGGAGAGCAGGCCTGGCTCACACATCTCTCACATTTGGGTTGACCTTTGAGGTGGCTGTGATGTGGGAAGGTGATTGCTGTTAACATCATCAGTGTCACACGGCACCAGAAATAGCCTCTAAGGAGAACAACAGTACCTTTGGCAAAGCAGCACAGAATAATCCCCTAAAAAATGTATAGGTCATGATGTAAAAAAACCATAACACGCTTGTTTTATTTGGTACTTTAATCCAAAATAAACATTGCTCTTGTAATTGTCATTAATGCTAATGCTGCGTAGTGGCATGTAGAAACATCTTCAGGGCTCAGTCTGAACATGGTCCTGCCTTATCACATTTTGTCAGCTGGTGTAATGACAATTATCCCAAATTGAATGTTTTAAAAAACTAAATACATGCTCACTGATTTGAGATGCAGCAATAACGACCACGAAGTAATTCACGGTGAAGATGTCCAAATTGTGGATTCATACTAATATCTTGACACTGTTTTTGACTGCAAGCTCAGGGGCCACCAGAGAATCCATCTGAGGAGGCTGAACACTTTTAATGTTAGTGAGACCATTTTAAAGAATTTTTATTGTTTATTTGTTGAAAGCATCTTACCATTTCCTTGATCGGTTAGTTCAATGGTTTAACTCTGACGGACAAGAACAGTCTGTATTCCATTGTAAAAATTTGTTCTTAGATTATTGGAGTCAGAGAAAGAGACTTGTCATTTTAAATGACATTTATTCTGTCATTGCTTTATTTTAGCAGAGCTAACAGGTGTCTTAGCCCATATTGGCATTTATCGTTTTATTGTTGATTATTTAATGTATTGTGTCTTCCGACGACCTCATGGGTACTGTGTGGTGATTATGTCTGACAAGTTGCACTTTCTGTGGTAAGCTGCAAATGAAATTCCTCTATGCAATAAATAAAGCTTTATGAATCTAAATCTTGTTCTTACATGCCACTATGCAAATAGAGTTTTGGATACAAATAATGATAGAAGAATATTTTGCACATCCTGTCTTCTATTTGCCTTAGGCATTTTTTTTTTTTTTTTTTTGCTAAAATGATCATATTTTTCCTTTGGATTTGAGTCAAACCTTTGTAACACTCTCCACAATGTTCAGAAGGCAACCCAAAGCAAATTATAAAGTGTCATCCTTTCGCCTTTCCTAGAACATCAAGCATTTAAATAAATCTTTTATCAAGTATCAAATTTTTTACCCCTCTGTATCACTTACAGCATTGCCAGTCAAGCAGAAGATATGCAGGAGTCTTGTTTTCTTTTCTGCTTGCCTGCTTTGTAAATTACTACAGCGTAGAGTTAAAAGCATCTGAAAACCACTTTGGTAAATTATTGTCAATAAATTGCAATGAATCATTTCGATCTGCAAGAAGTTTGATTTATATTTCAGGGGCTGACTGTGTTTAGATGTATTGCCCTGAAAGCTATCGGGAGGATGTGGTGGGTTCCATGAGCACATTCATCATTCTATACTGAAGCAATTTTTTTAATGTGTACCACTATTAGCACTTGTACTGTTCTGCTCATAAAAGAACCATATACTTGATTCTGGGTGTCAGCCTTTGTTTCTGCCCCAATTGTACGCTTTTTTTCAATTTGCCAAAACAAATGTAATTTTCCATCCATCCATCCATTTTCTGTACCGCTTGTTCCCATTAGGGGTCGCGGGGTGAGCTGGAGCCTATCCCAGCA
>JBAMHW010000018.1:17650758-17663129 GCA_037177495.1 Rhadinocentrus ornatus | reverse complement strand
GATATATATATATATATATATAAATCATTAGTTTGATAGCTACAGAAAAAAAAGCATTTCATCTCAACCCACAAGTCAAGATTAGATGATGAAGAAGAACCAAAGCTCTCATGTTCTACAGCAATGAGCATACGTGCCATTTTCTCATGTGAGGAAAGTATTTAGATCCCCAAGAAATCTTTAGAGCATTTATAGATACCATTCTCCCTTCATAATGGTTAGTGATATTTGTGTGAATGCACCCAACAATTAACAAGAGAGAAATGGGGCTGGCATTAACCTCTGGGCATGCTCAGATGTTAACACCCCTCTCCTTAAACCTCATCTTTCCTTCTGCCTACCCCGCTCCATGCTTCCTCCATCTAACACTGCTCTCTCATCCCCCACCTCCGTCCCTCTTATTCCCTGTGCTTGGGGTCCAGTGGAAGTGATTTATCTTAGCGTGAAAAGACTTGTGATGACGCCGAGACAGGAGGCCCTAAGCCCTTGGCATTGAATGCTTCAATGGCGTTTGCATGAACTTCACGGCCCCAGAGCCATGATAAATGTCAAGAGCAGCAAACGTCCTGTAACTAAGATAGAGCACTGCCAAAGCCGCAATCTGCTTATTGGCTTCCAAAGCAGAGGGTGTTGTCTTTGTGTGTGTGTGTATATATATAAAGATATATATATATATATATATATATATATATATGTGAGCGTCAGTGTATAAACTAAACTTTATCCTCTCTCAGAATAAAAAGCAACCTATCTTGGGTTTCATAGACACAGGCTGCACTCTAAAAGTAGTTATGAGCTTTCCTCTGCAGGGGTTTTATTTGACAGCTATGTAAAAATGAAAAAATGTTGAAGGTGAGGACCATTATAAATGTGCCATTAAAACAGTCTATGTTCTGCACATTGTTCAACACAAAACCTGCTTTGCTTCATGCTTCAGCTGTAGGCATCATTTCATATTGCATTGGAACAAAAGCCGATGGTGTCTACCTTATAGCTATTTAGAATTGATTTTATTCTTTTGTACTCTTAGTTTGTGAGAACAATACAGTTTTATTTTTTGTATTGTGGAATTAAATCAAGATTTATTTCATGCTTGTGCTGCCACTAAATGGATCCCAGATAAATTGAATATATTTCAGTTTATGAAAAAGCTTTGTTTTGAACTCACTGGGGTATTTATTAAATATACAGAAATGCGGCATCTTTACAGAACAATCTGCATATTTCCAACCCAGAACACAATTAACATATAGTAGAGTCTACATCTTTGTAACAAAAACTTGCTGGCTTTGCTAAGAAAACACACTGTAAATTACCCCTTCAAAAGCAGAACTCTCATATTGTTTAAGAACAAGAATGAGAAATTATTTTATTAGTCCCTCAATGGGGAAGTTGTTTGGGACACCCTTTAGTTAGTAAAACTATGGCATCAAGAGATATCTTAAAAATATGTTCCCAAAAGAAGATCACCCCCTTTCCCCTCACTAAAATGACAACGTGCCTTTTATTCAATTCTGTGATGTCATTTAAGGACTTGGCATTATCTCAGGATCCAACTGCAAACTTCAAAGTATTATCTTATTTGATCATCCTCTCCGACCTCAGGAATTTCCCTATTGAAAACAAGAAACAGAGCAGGAACAGGGCTTCACGTTATTGGTTATCTGGGGAAGTACAGTCCTGCATATATCATCTCCACCGGTGTCATCCCCAGTTGATAAACTGCATTTCCTGCCAGTGGAGGACACTGAAGGTTACAGCTGAGATTAAAAAGAACAAAACAACCTCCCAGCTTGAATGGTGACACATTCTAGCTACTGGAGTGCTCCAAATTATTTGGATAATTAACAGGAACCAAAGTGAATGAAATCTTAATGAATCCTTCATTGGACCCTAAATATGTATGATGACAGTGTTGAATATGTTCCACATGAGTGACGCCATCACAGCACAGGAATGTGCTCACAGACTTAGATTTGACTTAAAACATGCAGCAATATGCAAACATTTGCCCTCATGCACTCAGCTGATTAAAAAAGCGCATAAATTATTGTTCCTTGTCATTTTTCATATAAAGGCTCTTGCTTGTTCCTCCCTTTATTAAACTGACTCACCAACATCATGAGTAACACTCACAGTTGTTTCTGTCCAAGGATTGTGGCCTGCTGTATGTCCAACCCTCAGCAGTGACCATAAGCTGTGTTTGCTCACCAGCTCCAGACATACTGAGGCAATTTATGAGCCTCTGGCTGCAGGCTGATTAGAACAGTGCTTGTAAAATGTATTTTGGCATGTATGCAAGGTTTTACTGGAGCTCCCCCTGTCACACATTACCCATACATCAGCACTGAAAGAGAGAGGTGAAACACAAGCAGCAGAGGGAGGGTGGAGCTGTCAGTGTGGAGAGAGGGCATTGTTTAATCCTCAAGAGCCTCCATTTTGGAAATGGTTTCCATCAAATTGTCAACACCTCATATTTTTTTTCTGGAATAAACACTAGGTGATAGTTACTTGCCTTCACTGTGTCTCATACATAGTCTTAAAAGCTACAGTTTTTTTCTTATGAACAGGAGTTCAGGCGTATTAACAACCAAGATTTTTTGATAACCCTAAACAAAATTAAATTTCCTCATTAAATCCTTCCTTTGAAATCCCATCTTTAACTTTAATACTCTACAAGACATGACTTTTAACCAGACATCAAATTGTCGTGTGAAGACATTCCCTGGCTCATATCCAGACCTTGCCTGTGCTTCTCAGGAAGTATCCATGAGCTCTGCTACCTGTCATCCAACTTTCAGCATTTGTAGTTGCAACATTTGACTAAACAACTGCATTAAAAAGTGCTGGAAGGCCCAGCCTTTCAGGCTTCTCAGATACCATGTGAGATCCTTATTAAATTACAACTACGAGACAACAAATCCTCTCATTGTTTCACCTTGTAGATTGGGCTTGGACACATGTAAACTAAACACTGGATGAGCCATCAACAATAGCTTTTTTGGCATCTTATTCTCTATAGCAACAAAGAACTAGCTTAAAAAATGATTAAGTTTATGTTTTGATAAAGATTAATAATTCATTTTCATGAGAAAAACTGGAAATAGCCTTGTCCTATAGGCTAGTTACTTTAATTTAAGATTTTTATGTCATGTCAGTTTCAAAGATTAGTTATGTAGAGATGCTTTCCATATGCTAGCTTATTCAGCAAGAATCATGGGCAATGTCAATTATTCATCAACATCAGTTTTCAATCTGGTGCATAAACATTGTGAAACTCATTATTTACCAGTGTGAAGCATTGTGAATCTGACCAAAATCTTTACCTGAACTTAACCAAATACTTTTAATGCAAAAACCTAACCAAATAGTGAGTGTAATGAATAATAAACAGGAAGGAAGAAAATGGCAAACAAAACTGTTCAAACTTAGATGTAATGATTCTAAATACATTGTTTAAAAAATTGCAAGACTATAAAATTTTTATGTGAAAACTAACTAAATAAAAATTATAAATATTGCTGATTGCTGCTTACAGTTTAATACATGTATATGACGTGTAGATATAAAAATTCCTGGTCTGGATGCTCAACTAGATGGTGCGCTGGCACAGCTAACTGGGGCACTTACTCAAATTAGGCCTCATTCACCGATGTCTTTTCACAAATCTTAAATTTTTGCTAAAGTTCTTAAGACATTGTTTCAGTAAAATTCTCCATCAGAATTACAAAATTTTCGTCAGACTGTGAAATTGTTGGTATATTTTCACTTAGACTGATGAACGCCGATCTCTTTATAAGTTGAAAGGATGAGGCAGCTGGTCCTAATTTGCATAGCTAAATGCCAAAAAATACCTCCAAAAGGGCATGAGACCAAAAGGCTGTGTGCAGACACAGAGAAAGGTGGGACAGAGATGAGAGAAAACAACAAAAAGAATGCAAAATCAAATTAATTGAAAAAGAAAATCACTAAAACCTGTTTGTCCTAATTTTTAAAACGATACACTGGAAAAACAAAACAAAAATGGTACTGTACTCTGTCCAATTTGGCCGTCTGCAGTCTGGTCCCATCAACTTGTCGGGATGCACACCCCATGGTGTAATGGCTAAAGGGTGATGTGGTTCACCACAGAATAATATTTCATCTATATTTACACACCTTCTACAGTACACAAAGCAAATGCAGTGCATAAGTGGAGTGAGTGCATGCATCTGATGAAATAAAACCACCCAGGTAGTCTTAAGGTTGGTCAGTGGTGTTATTACCAGGGGCCAGGGCAGATCCTCAATCTCCTAACTAAACTAATCATAATAAAAATCCACTGGTAAATGTGAATCATCGGAATCAGAATACTTTATTAATCCCGAAGGAAATTGTGTGTGCACACAGTCGCTCCATATTAAATGAAGAAAGGATACGATGAAGATAAAATGCACAATAAGAAAAATCACAAATTAGTTACAATATCTTTACAAACAGATACAGGATAAATCCTGCCATTAAGTAATTTTATCAGTATTGTTAATTTGATAAACAGTAAAAATGCAAATGTAGTGCAAAGTGTAAATGTATAACAGTGAATGTTGCCATATGGAGGAGTTTATACAGTTTGATGGCCACAGGTAGGAATGATTTCCTGTGTCGTTCAGTGGAGCATTTAGGTGGTATCAGTCTCTCACTGAACGTACTCCTGCGACTGATGAGCAGATTGTGAAGTGGGTGGGCACACAGATGAAGGAGTCCTATCATTATTATTATTATTAATAGTATTATTATTATTATTGTATTTACCTGTTTTGTTAAAAGTTTTAAAGTACGGCTTAAACACAAATTTGTTTGCAAAAATTATGTTTTACAAGAAGAAGATTCCTGCTATTTATAACTAGCAGTTAACGCATCTTCTTCGGATTACTCCAATTCCAAACAAACTATTTAAGGTGTTTATGAGCAATATTGTGTAGCAAATACAATTGGAAGCACAAAACAACAATTGACTTAACCACCTGAGTGCATTAGTGTTATTTATGAGCCCGATGTAGATATAAATTGAGGTGAATAGGAAATGAAGCCCTCTCAAGGGTGTCATTCAAGTCTTGCTGGCAAGCAGTAATTCTCGGTTGCAGAAGACAATGCAGTCAGCATATGATAAAGCTTGAATAAAAAAGGCCTGTTGCTTGGCATGTGTGTGGGCTGAGGCAATCACATATGCAGAGAAGCACCAATTGCTCCAGAAGGATCAATAAAGTGCATAGGATTTGAATTTATGATGACATCTTATTGATCATTTAGGGGCTGACTGTTCGAAGCACTCAGTGATGCCAATGGGTATTATAACTAAATCAGACCTTAGACAGAATTACTGTATAGCATAGGATAAACTATGGCTTTTCATTCTGACAGTTATTGTCGCACCTTTTCAGATACTGCTGATGAACAGGCTGTGATTGTGTTTTTAGAAAACCTTGCATAGATTGCAGATTTAAAAAATTTAACTACTTTCTTAAAACTAAACATTCTTTATCTTTCTCTTTTTAAATATGTGTGTCGTATCTATGCCACATCTTCACATATCGTTCTGCTAAACTGAAATTTCCAGTTGCATTGTCTCCTCTTGTCTTCAAGTGCATGCCCAAGAAGGACCAAAACGAGGCAGAAATAGAGAAAAGCCTTCCTCCTGTGACCTTTCATGGGAAATGGAGTCATTTAGCAGATTTCTCTCCATGTGCCTATCATTCAAACTGAGCTTCTTTCACCACACAGCTGATAATCATACATATTCTATGCGCTGGGGCGCCATAAATCTTTGTCCCTGTTTCATCCCTTCGTCATTCATCAATCATGCAGAGAGCAGAATGAAACACTGCCTGCCTCGAAAATATATCATATTCGTACCTGGGATGTTTACCAAGATAATGCGAAACAACAGCAGAGGGTGAAATATATCACCACTGCATTGCTTAAATTAAAACCACTCCTCCTCCCCTTCAGACCACCCTCTGCTGTGGGAGCCGAGTTTTATATCGACTAAAACTATGTCCTCACCCTTGTCTCACCTTGATACATAAGTAACTTCTGAGAGGAGATAAAATGCTTGCATAAAGCATCTGAAGCATCTGTTGTAGCTGATTCATGTTGAGCTGCAGGATAAACATCTCCCATTTCCACTGTAGGTGTATTGCTGTTGTGTTTGTATTAACCCTTACACTTTATATACTACACTGTCACTGTATAGTGAATCTAAATGAAGTGGTGAACACACATGAGTTCTTGAATGTAGCTCAAGAGCTGGCTACTCCCCTTAATTAGAGCAACAGCATAAAAGACGCTTGCTGACCTCTTTCTCCCTCTGCTTACTGTGGTTGGTGGTGGTGATGGTGGTGACTGCCTTTTTGAATCCCTTTTTTAATGACTTTAATCTTCAATATTTCCATATTTTGACTATACCACTCACTGTTCAGTGCCACTCCGCCACATTTAGAATATATACAAGATCTAAACAGAGGCAATTATGGCCATGTAATTGTATACAAGTTACACACATCTTTCCCTTTTCTTTTAATTTTTGTTCTTTTGGTGTTATACAGTCTGTAAAATTGTTTTTGCTCGTAATTGTAAAGTCACAATAAAGTGAATCTTTTATAAGGTAATGAATTTTCACCACATCATAATTTTATCATGTAAAAGATTTTTCTAAAATTATATCATAATTAATTTATGCATTTTTGAGTTATGGAAAATGTGAGCTCTGATCTGTGGCCTTGGATTTCCAAAACTGAATCAGCTCATCCCCCAATTCAAGTGAAACTTTCTGTTAGATTTGTAGGAGTTTCTCAAGGGCATAAGATACTGTATTCATAAGAAAGGGTTGGAAGGATGAGCAGACTAGATGGGCATGTACAGTCAGCCAAAAATATGCCTCAGATAACAACTCAGAGGCATACAAGTATTTCTAATTCCCATTGTTCTATGCTTGTCTTGGTGGATATCTAATGAGACAGTTCCCATAGCATTATCAAGGAAGTTGAACACTGTCTAATAAACAGTACAACTGTCTCTAACAGTTCTAGTTTAAAGAGTTACTAAAACCACCCTTTTTGTTGATTCAACCAACCCTTGTCCAATAAAAGAACAAGCAAACAAAAGTCATTTGAAATATTTCAACACTGTAATTTTGATCCCAGCTGTATGTACAGGTTAAGATGCTGGATACTTTAAAAACAGATACTATTTAGGAAATTGTACATTTGTTACTGCTCAGCTTGAATAATAAACGGACATTTTTTTCAAAAATTCAAATTATAAATATTAAATGCAAATGGAAAGTTGCACAACAAAATAGCTGAGTTTCAACCTGTTTACCATCTGCCCTCTGCAGACTGCATGAGGTGTGCGTGTTTTCAACTGCTCTATTCCAGACACTGAATCAGTTTCAGCTTTTAAACATCCTGACAAGTTTTTCACCCAAAGTGTTCTATCACCACTTCTGTTTCAAAACCTTTAAAAGTATGTTTATTGTTAGAGGACATGTATTATTACCTTATAGGCTGTGTTTTAAATATCACAAAACATGTCTACCATGAGGCTGATACTGTCTACATATTTTTTCTGGTCTCTTTAAAAGTGGTCATTGTTCAGATGGTGTATTGCTCACTATGGGATCAATGTGTTCATGTGATGAAGAGATATATTTTCAGAGAAAAATAGTTGTGAACTTTTTTCTCTGAGGTTGTAATTAATTATCTTGTGTTACATGGGTCTGTTGTATAACTAAGTAATATTTTGGTGCATTTCACAGTCTGTCAAGACAAACTAGTTCCATTTATATTAATCTTTTTCTATGTTTGTGTTGCGTGAGCATCATGTAGTTTTCTAACCATTTCAATTCACAAATAAATCAATTAAACTAATATTAGACTATCTTGTCTCACAATATTGACTCTCCATTGGTTTACTAAGATGGCATGTGGCATTCTAAAAATCATTAAGGCTAAAATCTGATAGTGTTCTCAGATCGGAAATTAGGTGGTACTGTACTGTATGAAAAATACTGTATGTTCACACTTAAACCCAGAAGCTTAAAAACATGATCGTGGTAATGTATATGAGTAATTGTTTACTTTGGGAAGTTTTTGAGTATTTATTATTAGTTTGAGTTTTAATATACACATTTTTAGATTTTTGCGTCCCATTTTGTTGTGTTAAAATAGCATGTCAAGTGTTTATTGTTGGGGTAAGAGTACAAGTTTGGGAGTCATAGTATGAAATGGCACACAAAACAATACAAACATTTGATAACAACTTGCAACATCACTTGGTGTGGATATGAGAACAAGTTGGGCTTAATCATGATTTATAAAACTTTAAGTTAAATTTTTACCATTAAATTTTTCCAAACACAACAAGAAATAAATTCCCATGTAGGTAAGAGGCTTTGTATAGTCCTTTCTTGTCTTTGCATTGCCTTTGAGATTAGAATTGTAATTTGAGGAGATGAATGTATTCTATATCAGTTTGCTGTGATCAGTAGAACTGCTGTGCAGAAAACAGCATTGCTTCCCGATTATTGAATTTTTATGGCTAGGTAATTAATTGCAGATTCCCTGTTTTGTTCTATTTCTTTCTCACTGACATTTTAATTTCGACAAAAAGCCGTGGTCTCCACACGGCCCTTCTCTGGAGATCCTAATGGCCTATAAAACATGATGACTTATAGATATGGCGAGACTTCAGTTCGCCAATGATTGTTTGAAACCTTGCTGATCACACAGAATTTAGTTCCCCTCTTGCTTCCTCCCTACTGCCATATCATCTCTGCATTTCCTTCCCAACCTGCGGAATTCATTTCTTGCCAATTAAACTGCAGCTACGGTGTACCATCTAAAGAATAGGAATCTATCAAGGTGTCATCGACCAGGAATTCATTATTGAATGCAGCCTGGTAACTTTTCAAAGGCTGAGTTGGTGCCATTATTCCTTAAAGACGATTGTCATTACTTGACCAGGCAGGCTAGTGTCCTTGGCATGCATTGCAAGTACTGCATTTAAGGGCAAGGGGCAATCAATCGTAGCAGCAAATGACAGATGCCATATCTCAAGGAAGACAGGATTGAATGCTTATATCAAATCAGAATCCTTTGCTAGTGCAGAGAACATTAGTTATCCTGGTGTCTAGTGAGCATGTAGGCCACAGCCAGCCATCCAGGAAAAAAGAGATGGGAAGGTGGTTTGTTATGCTATGCCGGTTGGCTAAAATGTCTTGAGGTATTGATTTGAATATATAGAGCATAATTCTCTCTTTTTGCATGGCATGGGCTTATTTAGTGCTTTGACTTTTTCAATTTTACATGTAAAAAATCAGGTCTATTCTTAATGATAAATTGTTGAAATAGCTCACATAATCATGAAAATTCTGCAGCCAGTTGTTAAAATTGTAGCTCATTAGATCAGGCTGACATTGTTAACATGCATCTCATCTTTAACTATCTTTAACTAAAACGCTATCTTTCCTTTGTTCCTCTATATGTTCTATATGACTACAGGACATCTATCCAGTAGTGTTTATTTATCAACTTTCCTTTGCCTCTTTTTTTCTTTCCTCTGTCCCCTTGTCATGGCGCTGTTTTGTGCTGTGTAAGCAAAAGTACGCACAACATATCACTGCTGAAGCATACCCCCCACCTAACCTTCAAGAGTTCTCCCTATACAGTCTCCACAGCTCTTTAATGGCTGATGCAGTTACCATATTTCAGTCCTAATTGGGTCGAAGCTACAGAACCAATTTGGGAAGGTAGTTTGGAAGAGAGTTCCTCTGCGACATTGTTAGGCACTGGGTTGTCTTCTGCATTGCCAGGTGTGGGTTGTAATTGCCACTGAATGAAAAGAGCACCTCAGAAGTGGCAGACCATAGTAGTTTGCTAAGGATGTTAGGGTGCTTTATCCAACACTGTGTTTTCTTCTGTTTTCACTCAATAAGTCAAATCACACAAGATGAGAATGGGTGGCTTGTCTTGTTTACATCCTTTAAATTAGTTTTTTAAGAGTTCCGTTGTACTGAGAGAGTTGAATTTGCTCTATGAAACCAAGCTGTGAACTCATCAAAATGACATATTACTTTCCAAGCACTCACTATATTCTATTCTCTGCTTCATCCTATTTTCTTCAGAGAAGCAAATGCGCCTTCTCATCCATGAAGCATTGCTTGGAGATGAAAATGCGTCTCACTCTCTGACCTTACATGCTGCTCCTCAGAGCCAGGATCTATGGCAGCCATTTTCTCTCTAGCCAGTCATGAAGAAGCAAGAGATGTAAATGTCAGTCTGTGTCTCCTTAACACTCAATAAAGGGCTGGGATTGGGCCCTCTGCTCTGCCAGTCGATTGGCCATCTAATGAGGAGAGGACTTACCATAACTCTAAAAGATTCACTACTGTTTGTGTTTCACCAGAGGCCCCAGCACAGTAATAATTTCAAGTGGATAAATGTTTTCCCGATAACAAGCTGAAATAAGCTGTCGGGCTGAAGTTGATGTAGACAAGAAGAATCACACAATTAGCAATCAGTGGGGATTTATCCTGGTATCGAGAGACAGAAGGCAGGAGAAGCTAAGTCCTTTTCTCGGCCTGGCAAATATCAAGGCTACCTCTTATCAGAACTGCTCTTTTTCTGTATTTCCTTGGCCTCTGTGTCATCTGTCACAGACTTTACCTTTGTAGCAGACCTCTGTTTTTACCCCCCTCACAGTAGCATTTAGCTTGTTAATGTAATTGAAGTCACTCTAAGGAAGGGTGTTATGGATGATGCTCTTGCAATGAGACAATGCTCGCTAATCTCTGTTTATCTAGAGGCTAATTCCCACCCTGAAAAGAAGAGGTTGCAAGGAAATCCATTTAGATTGCTTGAAAAGATAATAATAAAGAAGGATTCAAATTAAAGACATCAGTTATTTCTAATTACTTTACTGGTTTAATCACTTTTTAACTGTGTTATGCAAAAGAAGACAAAATGTCTTTGACAGTAACATATCTGAACGTTTGATTTTCTTTGGCAATTAGAACTTTCTTTTCTATTTTAAAAAGACTGAGATTACATTATGACAGACTATTAGGCTTCTCCATGTCTGAGGCACTCTAAAGTTGATTAATAACAACCAATTTTGTCATAAAGAGGTAGGACTAATGTTGCTATTGTAATTAACCTTTAAGTGTGATGGACTTTACCATATATTTCGCATTTCTATTACTGACCCACATATATCACACCAGTATATGCAGACATTCCTTCCGTTGAAGGCCTCCCAAGAGCCTCAGTACACGCTTTCAGTCCGATGACATCATATCCCCATGGGATTGTGAATTATCTTGTTTTCGTCAGATCTCTTATATATATTTTCCCTGCTGTTCTTGCACAAATGTATCATTTAAACCATTAGCAGCACCTAGCTCTGTCATTAGAATGAACTATACCATCCACTCCCCAGAGGCACTCGCGAGCCACCGGACTGTGAGAATACATTTTACTGAGAGGGAATACTGAAGGCGGCAACATGCCTAGGTAAAGTATTACTTAATTTATACTGCTAATGTATAACATTGATCCTCTGTGGGGAAAATAAAGGACAACATATTTTCAGAGCCCACATCATTAAGGTTTAATAATTTAGACCCAGTTAGTGTAATAATAAATATACTGTGGAAACTTAAGTGAGGGTTTTGGTGATGAATACAATTAGAAAACGTTGCAGTTACAAAGAAGAGTAATATGAATGGGGTGTAGAAATTAATTGGAGTAGGAGCAATGGTGTGGCCTGGGGTGTTTCACAGGAAGGATAAAAAAAAAAAGCCTATTTTTCCAAGAGCCCTTTCCTGAATACAAACTATCTTTGCACACTGAGTTTCTGTATCAGTATCTACATAACTAACAAATAGCTGCCCTAAAAGAAGGGGCTGTAGGTTTATGAGGTTATTGGGGGGCTCCTACTTCTCTTTTTTCCAAGTGCAAGATTGCACTTTGAAATGAAAAGACTTGAAGTACTTCATTTTTATTGCTGCTTTGATGTATGACTTTACATCTTCCATAGTGGTTCTAGTGTATCATTAGATGGGGAATAATGGGATAACAGTCACAGCTACACATACAAGCCTTAAGATTTATTTGCTTCACACACTGTATATCAGCAGGACTGAGACAGGACTGCAAAACTATTTATTACAGTGCAGTTCAACTCTTTAATAAAAGTGCATAAAGTGTGGTGGTGATGATTGAGGTGAAATATGAAATTAAGATTTTAGTTGTGTTTTTGCTTTTTATTATTATTATTATTATTATTATTATTATTATTATTATTATTATTATTATTATTATTATTATTATTAT
>JBAMHW010000018.1:17629500-17639559 GCA_037177495.1 Rhadinocentrus ornatus | reverse complement strand
AAAAAAACATCCAGATATTTATTTTTTCATTTGTTTATCATACAAAACCCTTTTTGAATGCAGACTAAAAGAAAATATGTGCCCCTCAACCCTTCTTTTCACACAACCAAATTAATTTGAGTAAATTTGAGAACAAAAACAGCCCAGTGGTTTGACTTGTGTGATTGTGTCTTGTGCAGTAACCTCACATCATTGGGCTATGCCTGTTTCATGTGGATCTAAACCAACTTGTACCTTTCAAGTCTCAAATCGGCACGACTCACTGAAACAAACAGTGACAACTCAAAAGCCTTTCTGTCTGTTTGCGGTTAGTGACGCTCCAAGAGCTGACGCATGGCAGAGGAAACAATTGCTTCATTAGCAAGAAGCAAAATAGTTTCAAAAAGACCTTGTGCATTACACTGAGAGTGAATTAATGGTCTCTACATTGCTGACTGAACTGAAGTAAATGAAGTTGATCACTGAAAAAATTATTTCATGGTAGACCTCTGTATTTTATTGGTCTTTGGCATTGCTGTTGTAAAGGGCACAACTGTTCTATGCCAATTGACCCCCATTAGAATGTAAAATGTAGAAAATTACTTTAATTGAGAGTAAAGTGAAATTGTGTCAAATCAAAGTGTAAATCTGATCGACAAGATCTTTATTAAGAAGACCTTTTAGCACACTTCGCTGGAACTTAAATAATGTAATAAAAAATTCTGCATTTAGCAAGAATACTTGCTTTTTAGTAGAAAAAATTCTCAGGATGCGTAACACGTACAGGATTAACAGGAAAAGATGTATGCATGCAGTGATGGTGAATACAAATGCAAGTGCACACAGTCAATGTGAAAGAGCAGTCGGCACCAAATCACCGCCTCACAAAGTTCACAATTACCATTTCAGATGACATTCCAGATGGTCGTCTTTAGTCTTTTGATTAAAACATTGCAACACGATGAGAGCTCTCCGCTCAACTGTAAACAAATTAACAAGATGCTCTCTGTCTGTTACAAGTCTGAAGGCAGCTGCTCAAGGTGTGTTTGCTGCTTTCGGTTGTCACTGTGTGTCATTTCCCACAGACTGCTGGGATCTGTATTTCTGAAATTCATCTGCTGTTGCCACCAGTAACCACAGCTTATGACAAATTAGACTTTCAAATTGTTCCCACATCAAATAACCATTAGACAGTCTTATCTTTTAAGGTTTTTTACTTGGTTCATGTTATTTTTAGACTTGTTACTTAGGCTTAGAATATACTTGCTTTTAGCCTTGCCTTCGTGTAGGTAGGAAACCAGCTTCATTGTGTGTAACTATTTGCATTCTGCTTGTGTATTCTGCTTGGTACCAGAGGAGTCCACAAGGGGGCACATCAGAGAACTCAGTAGGGTGTAAACAAAACAATAAACATGGTAACAAACTAGCTGGTAAGTACAACGTTAATACAGTGCTAAGTCCATTAGAGCGGTTGCTATTAAAGACAGGTGTTTCCTTAAGACCAAATGTAAGCTGAAATCAGAGAGGACTGCAAGCATTTTAGACACAAACATTAAGTTGTATCTGTTTTCAGCAACCTGATGATGTTGCAGTCTTTGCAGGGTTTACAGCATCTTATGAATGACTCCATTTTCATTGTGAGTTTTTTTTTACTCATTCTGGTGAATGATTTTTGGAGCAAATGTAATACCTCCCCGATGGTACTGAATGATGGATGCTCATCCAAACATCTGAAGTGTCTAAACATTTTAAAAGTAATTTGCATCTGACAGATGGCAAGAGATTGAATTTCAAGTTGATTTCAGTGTTGTTCCATATCTACCAGATGTGTTAACAGGGAAACACATAACAGATTAACCACATAAACTTAAATAGTTGATCATATGTCAGTGCCTTGATATAGTACAACAACTGCAAGCAGCTTCCTTGTCTTTTATTCCAGAAGTGACTTAACTATAATTTAAAACCATTCATTCAGTTTCTTAAGTTCCCTGCTGTCTAATTTTCAGCTAATGGATAAGATTGATGTAAGAAAGTGATATTGAGCATCAAGTTCAAAGTTAACCTTCCAGTGGGAGGTTTGCAATTAATTATAGTATGTACCCCTCTCTCAATCCCAGCCTACACAGAGGCAAAATCATCACTACACAACCCTTCTGCTATCCCATAATGAATGAGCGCCTTGCTTGAACTGAATTGGCATGTCAGCAGGAGAGCAGGGCTTTGTCGCTGTAATGGATGCCAACATACTTAACCCCACAGTTTTAGACATTAGCTTCCACCAGTGAAACCCCTGAGAGGACTGCTTCTGGAAACACTTTTTATATCAAGTCAGCTTATGGCCTTTCCGTCTCTCCCACCCTTAAATGCTTGGCAGAGAAGAAGCTCTTATGATTATACCAGCTTTTGCTTTTATCCTCACCATGCCTGGGAAGGTTTGGATTTCAAAGAAGTTCAAGATGTGCAGAAAAACAGGGAGATGAAAGACAGAATTAAGGTGAAATAGAAAATAAAGCAGAACAAGACTGTACTGAGAGTGTAATGTAGTCAGCATGGACACTGTTTCTCAGCTGGTCGCAGGCTGATGACTCAAGCTAGTTTCACCTTTAAAGAGCTTCTGATTTATGAACAGTCAGTGAACTCCTGAGGCCAGTGAGGTATGGCGGAAAGGAAGATCACAGCCCCGAAACCTCCTTTTTGAACTGAAAAGATGGAGCAAGAGAGGGGGACAGAGAGGGAAAGGCAGGGCCTGCATTTTCCCCCATGCCAGACTGCTTTGCATGGCAATTAGCTGTGTCCTCATTTAGTTTGCCCTGTCCCAAAGGGTAATGAAAGTCATACATCATCTTCAGGACTTGCTAATTATCCAGCTCAGTTGCAGGTAAGCTTTGTAACCATGAGAAGGCCCTGTCACCGAGATATTTATTGCTCTTCCAATAAGCTGGTAAAAAAATACTCTCTTGAAAGGTTGCCTGTACCAAGCAACTCACATCCTCGACATGCCTTCTCGCAAATGTGCAAGTCAAAGGGGACGTGTCTTCATTCCACATAAATCATCTCTCCTGATCAACCAGAGCAGTGCACAAGTGCTGGAAACCGGAGAACATAAACATTTTGGGGGTCAGCTTGTCTGTGTTGATTTACACGTGGATGCCTAATGAGAGAAACACAAGTGAAATACTCTATAATGCTACAGCTGGGAGACTTTGCTGACTCCTACTGTTTAAGTATTGAGAGACATGTATGTTTGGCTTGTAGTCAACTCTGAAAAGCTTTACCCTCCTCTTGTAAGACTGAATGTGCTCATTTGGCAACCTGATCTCACAGAAACGCATGAAATAACCAAAAGGTCTCAACAATTATTTACGTGTTCGCGGCACATGATTTTTTTAAAATTGCGTACCGTGACTACAGAAATCTTGGCAATGTTAAGTTGATGGTGGAGCTAAAATAAAGGCACAACTTATGTTTTTTAATGCAGAAAAACAAAGTTATTTTAATTTTAATAAATTAAATAAATTGTCTGTGGTACGCAAAAGTTTTGCTCGAATGGTCCCTCCAGTGTGTCCGGGGTCTTTCCTGGACCCTCTCTCAATTGGTACGTACCAGCAACACCTGAGGGGGGTGCACAGAAGGCATCCTAACCAGATGTTGCCAATCCTCCAATTATGAAGTACATTATACATGCTTTACAGTCATAATCAGTAAAAAATATTATGCCACATTGGTTTTTACGTGAAAGTCTCCCTGCTTCAGGCTCATCTGGGAGTTTTTTTTTTCTTCTTTCTCATCTTCCTGTTGGCTGCTCTTCGTGTCAATGATAGACGTCATGTCAGGTCCGGAGTTGGAGATCCCTGGGCTAGAGTATCTTAACTAAACAGGCATATTTATTTTTCCTAATCATACAGAGTGATTAACAGTTTGGCTATAAAATATAGATATTTGCAGGTAATCTTGACTCAGTACAAAATGAAAATGAAATACTATGGAAAATATTAAATCCAGGAAAGAGCCATCATGAAAATGAGAAGTATAAAGGTGTTTTCTGCTGTTAACATATTTAATTTATTTTTTCCAGTTTTGTTACAAATCGCTAGGCGTATATTTAGCTCTCAGTTATGATCTAAATGTATCTTAAAAGTTAGTAAAACTCTCTTTTTGCAATATATAATAATAATTTACTAGTAATATAGCTCAATTAATGCAAATTATAATTGGTATAGCTAAAATGTACATATGAATATTGACTATGAAGTGAATGAAAAGAGTGACACAGTATTTGACATGAACCCAAATGTGCTGCCCTGACATGTTTGGATGTTTTAGCCCACATTTTCTGTCACCCAGGGAATCTGTCTTGTTGTCTACTGACTGTGGCCCTCATTCCTTTCTGCCTTCCTGCTGTCATCTATGTCCCACTATCATATCCACTTTGAGCCTTGCAGCTAGTGCAGTCTGGGTATTGGAGTCTGGAGAGCAGGAGGTGAGAGCTGGAGGCAGAGAGGAGACTTATTGTCAAGGTTATGCCTCGGAAGATGATTGATGCCAGGCTGGGCTTTCCTGTCAGCCTGTCAGGAGGCAGGAATGTTTAATGTTCTCATTATTGGTTACGCTGTTGTGTATATTTCTCTGTCAGCGCCGCCGAGCCATCTGAACTGCCAAAGCACTTCAAAGGCCTGCAGGTCATTTATCTTCCCCTGACGCTCCCAATGCTCAGCCTCAGCTGAGTGCCAGTGATTTGTTATGACTTGAGAGCTGGCTGACAGACAGGTCCTCTGTATGGAGGGGGAAAAAGGAATCCTTTTTGTCACACTGTGAAAACATCAATGTTCCCGTAATGGGCTACAACTGTCAGTGGAGGCCAGCACCTGACAGTTGTGTGGCCTCACTAATTTGCAGTCCTGGTGACTTGCACTCTTCTCAGTTTAGATTTGGTTGTGGTGTCACATACAAACAGGCTGCCATCTGTTGTTCGCCGCTGCAGGAATGGGCGGAGAAGAACAGGGCAGGCTATGCTAATTGAAGACTCTTCGTCATTTTATATTAATCATAAGGCCTACATACCCTGTCTTTTGAAGTCAGGGCAGAGGAATGAGGAGAAAATATAACTCTGTTACATGCAAAGACATCGGGTAAGACATGGAACCCTCTCCGGAACATGGGAGCAAAAACAGCAGAGAGAAGGCAGAGAATGGGAGATAAAGGAAGGAGGCAGGGAGGAGGGAGGGCTTACAGAGTGATGAGAGGAGGCTAGAGGGCGGAAAAGGAAGAGGTAAGGAGAGGGGAGGGACATGGGTGGAGAGGGAGAGAGGGAAGAGAGGAAAATCAGATCTTTGTTTCCTTTCCCAGGCCATGACATGATTAATCGTTTTCTTCTGATCTAATTTTGGAACATAAAAAACAGCACATTTGTCTTGAAGAAAAATGATGTGCCGTGCAGTGCAGATGGAAATTTCAAGCCCTGAAAAAGATTAAAGTGAAATTCCACTCCTTAGACCTAATCATGAGTTGTAGATTATACTGTCGTTTTAACCAGATGGTGGGTTTGATTTTCTGGACCCTTCCTCATATTAATGAATGCTAGACTGTTATATTTGACTTTGGTAAGTGAAATGTCTATCAGGCCTAATGGACTGCCAGCCAAACTAACACACGCTGCACCTCTTTCTGCTCTTCCTGCATTTTTCACGTTCGAGACTGGTACTCTATGCAGAACATTGTGCTTCCCTGTCCATTTCTCATAGTGTTGCCGTCCGCCCTGCCTGCTAAATATTTTCACACAGAGGGTGGAGAACAAGAACAAACTTGTATCCACAGCTAATTTCCTCCCATAGGTTAGGGCCATAATTCTGGACTTAGAAGTGTCACCTGGGGCAAGCAGGGACAGGAGCTCAATAGTAATGTGATTAAGCTCCCAGTCAATATGACTGAATACACAGCAGTATGTTAACCAACCTAATTATGAGGGAAGTGATAAAAGCAGAGGTGTGGGTGGCTGAGCATTTCATCTCGACACACATATGCTTGCCCTGTGGCACTGTCCTTTTCCTACTAGAGACCCTCACACACATGTGTGCTCATACGCAAACATTCCCATCTTTCTTTAGAGAAAGCTTTCTTTAGCTGTGATAAACTTGCTCTAATGTTAATGACACAATACTATTAGGGTACAATGATGACAACACACAAGTGCAAAATTTTATGAAGTTACACTATTTTCAATATGTGCTAGAAGGAGCTAAACTTCAAAACCACTGACATCAGCTTAATTCAGTGTTGCTATCCATTATTCTTTTGCTCCATCTGTTTACCTTAGGGGTACAGTCAAACCTCAAGAAACAAACAGAGACTTTGGACAGTTTTGTGAGTTATTTCAGCTGCTGGAGGCCTTTTTAATCATTACCATGCCTATGCTAACTTTGCCTGCATTTTGTCTTTTAATCCAGTGTAATGCTGTCCACTTTTTTGGCCCAGCTTCAGCCATCCTGTCTCTTTCTAGACAGCCTGAACTGTAAAATCTGGTAGCTGATGAACTCTTATGGCAGGCTGCCATTCTCCTTGTGCTCTAAAATAGGAAATGCAAATGTTTGGAAGAAATTCTATGCGCAGGGAGACGACCAGGGGGAGCAAAAGGAGGGAGCCAGCACAAAACTTTTTTCATGAATATGCCAGGCATAGACTCAAAACAACAGCCCCCTGAAACTTGGACGCCATCGTGAACCACGAACATGAACGGAGGGAGACTGAGAGAGCACAATGCCAATATGTCACACGCTAAATAGTTTTAAATTAGTGCCTGTATACGCCTGTTGGAGACTACATTCATCATACTCAATGTTGGTCTGTTTCTTGCAACCCTGGCAGTAAGAGCTTCCACATGCCAGTGTCGGCGCTGGGGAGAAACAGAATCGGGTTATCAGCAAAAGTTTACTTGTCTTTAATCAGCCCGTAGCTAATTACCAGGCTTCCACACCGCGTGGCAATAAGTCATTAATCATACTGGGCGTCTGGGAGCTCTCAGCTTTGTCCCGGACCATTGCAGCAGACAGGAGCTCCCTTTACCATGATGGAGCTCTTTCCCTCTCTCCCTGTTTACTTCAGAGCTGCGATGCCTCCAACGGCAATGGTGTCGTCCATTAAGGTGTAAATTACAAGCTTGATCGTGGATACCTAAACAAAGGCTGTCTGTGCTTTCCATTTCCCTTCCTGTCTCCCTGCTTCTCTCACACGAGATGACTCAAGAATTATTTTAACAAAAACTCAAATGTGTACTGGACATAGTGTGCTGCATGCTCCATGCTCATTGGCTTGTATTGTAAATCAATAAATCACCACTAGTGGATGATGTCAATGTTTTAGTGACAAACTCACTTGCCAGTCAACCTAACATTAGGGTCAATTTGAAGTTGCAATGGAGAAAAGTGCTCTGGTAATATTTCTCAGTGAAAGTGGAGGTAAGAAATAAAATTGTCATTTACCCTGACTGGGTGATTTATCATTCTGTCTACACCGCAACACCCTTACTCTCCAGCAACTAACTGGGCCAAGGCTGTTCTCAAATTATAACATGAAAGTCTCTACGAGGATCCGTTCAGTGTTCTGAATTCAGAATTTCTAATGAGTCGTTGAGAGAAATTTTTCCAATGATTAAATCCAAACAGCCCCCATTAAATGTGTAAAATAACAGGACAACAAGATAGAGTCAGAGAAAAGCCAACCGGGAGCTAGAGAGAGCATGGAGAATGTCTTCTTCCATCACTCTGATCCCTCAGACAGCTCCATTCACCATCCTCCATCACTCTTTGACAGGGGATATTTCCTGTGACCCAACTCTGTTTCCGTGCTACCAAAATTCCATGTTCAAATATACACATACAGGCATCATTCCAAAGGAAAAAATAAATAAAAAATACTGAAAGGAGCTGGCAGCTGCAAAGTGAAGCTTTCAGCTACTTTTCTTGCAGCTGCATTGCAAACTCCCTTGGTTGGATGAACATCTCCATCGGACAGGTCAAACATAACATTCCTTTGTGCTCCCCGGAGGTCAACCTGTTTCCTATAAGTGACACATACATGTATACAAGTCAAAATATGTAGTGCTAAGTGATTTTTTTATTCCCTTTTTTCATGTTAAATGTAAAGTTTGCTCAGGAATCTAAAAGAGTGCCATTTACTCCTTTTACTTCTTCAGCTGTTTGAAGGTTGTGAAGATAGACAGTACAGTGTGTCATGTAAAAGTAAAAGACTGGCATCAAATGAAAGATTGTTTAATGTCAGAATTGCCAAAACCCTATGCCCATCACTTATCTTGTTACCAATAGATCAAATGCACTTCATGGCACAGTCATAAAAATGTATGAGAATGTAAATGGCTGAGTGACCCATTCATCTTGTTTAAAGTGGCAAATGTAACATGCTTCTTATCCTGGGTGACAAACTCATACTTCACTCTTTTATGAAGGATTCATTGTTGATGGTAAAGTATCCTGAATTTCATTAGAGCTGCAGGTAGGGAGGCTCTGCCAACTTGCTCCTGCTGCAGTACAGTATGTGTTAATCACTTCAGCTGTCTAAAGGTGAGAATTTAGTTCATGATGCCTTTTTTGCAATAAAATCAATTTTGACCTCGTACTTTGTCCTGCCACAGTGCTAAAACTTGCTATATATTATTAAAAAAGCAAACTGGGTGCTTGCTCTTTAAAGCTATTATGTGACATTTTTATTTCATGTGTTTTGTTTCCATGAAAATAGCATAAATCACTCAGATTTTCTTGCAAAAATAAAAAGTACATGTGAGTGACTCCTGTTTGGCTCCCCCCTGCCTGAAATGTTGTATTTCAAAAACCTTAGTGGAGGAAAAAAAATGCAATCTTGCCACTAAAACTCAATATTTCTGCTGGACACAGTGAGTGGTGAGTGAATCAAAGGGTAGGTTTTCCCCTCACACCAATCCATACACATACACACACATTCATAGTGTTGCATATACACAAATGTACTCATAGACGGTAACATACACACATTAGTCGACAGGGCACTACACTGAGGTGGTTTATGCTTCTTGTCAGTTGGAGGGCGTGATGAAGTAATGATTAATATGGAGGATGTTTGGAAATGTAAATCTGTGCTGCAGCACAAATAAACCAGGGGGGTTTCTGGGCATGATTAAATGGACATTTCATAGTTGATTGAGCATGCAAAAAGTCATCCATTTCTCCCTAACTCTGTAAACAGCAACGGCTGCCCTCTTTCCTGTGAAGTATATGATGGTCGTTGTGGTTTTATATGCACACACAGGCCATTGAAGACGAATGAGTGGCTCAATTTATATAACCAGTGGGATCTCTTGATTAGGTAATTTATATGGAGGACAGGTTTATAACTGCTAACTCACCGTCATGTACCGCAACAATTATTCCAAGAATCTGGCTGTAAAAGCAGACAGTAAATTCTGCATTTTGTCTTGTGCTGTCATCAGGGCCCATAACCAGAGATCTGATTTCCAATCAATCTTTTTTTCCTTTTATTTTATGAATGGAGAGCAATTACATCAAGAGAGAGAGAGATACAGAGAGAGATACAGAGAGAGATACAGAGAGAGATACAGAGAGAGGCCTTCCAAATTGATCCAAGTAGAGAAAAGCGATATGTAGAGTGTCCATAAGACTGCCCTCAGTGGCCTTAGTAGATCAAAAAAGCTTCCTGTTTCCAGTATGTTCCACACATGTATGAGGAAGAGAGTGTAGTCTTTTAATGGGTTGGGAAGTCATCTGGGGATGAAAAAGATCACAACAAAAAGAACAGGAAAAAAGCAATGAAGAAGATTAAGTCTAAATTTTAGTCAAATGCAAATAACCAAACTTTACAGCATACTACACTGATCACAAAGCTTTATAAATTAACTCTGCTTTCCTCCCAACTGTCAGCAGCATATAATACTTAGGGACGGTCACATTAACACCAGCCCCCTATATTTAAAAGAATAACAGCTAGGAAACAATTAGCATGGGAGGAGTTTGGAGAGGCCATAGAGAATGACTTCCGGATGGCTTTGAGGAGATTCTGGTCCACCATCCGGCG
>JBAMHW010000018.1:17604180-17629400 GCA_037177495.1 Rhadinocentrus ornatus | reverse complement strand
GGACGGCTTCGAGGAGATTCTGGTCCACCATCCGGCGGCTCAGGAGGGGAAAGCAGTGCTCCATCAACACTGTGTACGGTGGGGATGGGGGGCTGCCGACCCCGACTCGGGACATTGTGAGGTGGAGGGAATACTTCAAAGGCCTTCTCAATCCCACCAATACGTCTTCCGATGAGGAAGCAGAGTCGGGGGTAGCTGGTTCTCCTATCCCTGGGGCTGAGGTCGCTGAGGTGGTTACAAAGTTTCTCAGTGGCAGGGCCCCCGGGGGTGGATGAGGTCCGCTCAGAGCTCCTTAAGGTCCTGGATGCTGTAGGGCTGTCTTGGGTGACACGCCTCTGCAGCATCTCGGGGACAGTTCGCCTGGACTGGCAGACTGGGGTGGTGGTCCCCCTCTTCAAAAAGGGGGACAGGAGAGTGTGCTCCAACTACAGGGGATGACGCTCCTCAGCCTCCCTGGTAAGGTCTATTCAGGGTTGCTGGAGAGGAAGATCCGTTGGATCGTTGAACCTCGGATTGAGGAGTAGCAGTGTGGTTTTCGTCCCGGTCGTGGAACAGTGGACCAGCTCTATACCCTCTTCAGGGTCTTGGAGGGGACATGGGAGTTTGCTCAACCAGTCTACATGTGCTTTATGGACTTGGAGAAGGCGTTTAACCGTGTTCCCCTGGGGACTCCTGTGGGGGGTACTCCGGGAGTACCGGAGCTCCCTTGTTTGAGCTGTCCGGTCCCTGTACGACCGGTGTCAGAGCTTGGTCCACATTGCCGGCAGTAAATCTAAATCATTTTCGGTGAGGGTTGGACTCCACCAAGGCTGCCCTTTGTCACCGATTCGGTTTATAACTATTATGGACAGAATTTCTAGGCGCAGCTGAGGTGTTGAGGGGATCCAGTTTGGTGGCCTCAGGATTGGGTGTCTGCTCTTTGCGGATGATGTGGTTCTGTTGGCTTCATCGGGCCGTGATCTTCAGCTCTCACTGGAGCAATTTGCAGCTGAGTGTGAAGTGGCTGGGGTCCTGCCCCAAGTGGAGGAGTTCACGTATCTCGGGGTCTTGTTCATGAGTGAGGGAAGGATGGAGCAGGAGATTGACAGGCAGATCGGTGCGGTGTCTGCAGTAATGCGGACTCTGCATCAGTCAGTCGTCATGGAGAGGGAGCTGAGCCAAAAAGCAAAGCTCTCGATTTACTGGTCAATCTACGTTCCTACTCTCACCTATGGTCATGAGCTGTGGGTAGTGACCGAAAGAACAAGATCACGAATACACGCGGCCAAAATGAGTTTTCTCCGCAGGGTGGCCGGGCTCTCCCTTAGAGATAGGGTGAGAAGTTCAGTGATCCGGGAGGGGCTCAGAGTAGAGTCGCTGCTCCTCTGCATCGAGAGGAGCCAAATGAGGTGGCTCGGGCATCTGGTCAGGATTCCTCCTGGACGCCTACTTGGTGAGGTGTTGCCGGCACATCCCACCGGAAAGAGGCCCCGGGGAACACCCAAGACACGCTGGACGGACTACATCTCTCGGCTAGCCTGGGAATGCCTCAGAATCCCCCCCGGATGAGCTGGTGAATGTGGCGGGGGAGAGGGAAGTCTAGGATGGATGGATGGATGGATATATAATTATTATATAATTCATGATGGCAGAATGTCTCAGTGATCCAGTGGGATTTGGCTGAAACCAATAGCAAAAATTCTTGATTTTATGTTTCTGGCAAAAACTCAAAAACTAAATTATATGGCTGGTCAGTTGACTTAAATCCTTGAAAACATTTTGAAAATCATCTCTATTCTGCTATAATCAATACTAATTTTCAATATCTTTATATTACTTAAGTCTTAATGAATGTGAGACAACAGCACTGATTGTGTAATCATGACTCATCAAATTCTAGATATTTTATTTGACGTTGTATTGGATAATATGGTGATTATAAAGTGAACAGGGGTCTCAACTTTTTACTAATCTGCACCAAGATGAGCAAAATTTTGTCATAGTATATTTTCTATCTACTGATTTAAACGTTAAGAATTAGGCAAAAAAATACACAAAACCTTGTTTTGTTCATTTTACACACTACTTCTATATTACATTTAAGCGTTGTGCATACAAGAGCCAATTTGGAAGAAGAGTCGCCAACATAAGTTAGTTTAAAACTTCTATAAAGCTTAACATAGTGGTGGAGCATTCATAGAAAATTGGTTTCGACACATCATTCAGTATGTGTTGGTTTGTTCTGGACAGCATCTGGTGCAAAGTGGATGTGTGTTATTAACAAGTTCTCTGGTTGGGGTCCTACCCCAGCATGGCTGCTTGTAAATGGTACTTTCTCATGGAGACAAATTACCCACTGGTTAAGATTCAATGAAAGGGGATACAGTTAGAGTACATAAATATAGCTGTAGGAAGCACCACTAACTGGGTGCTCGAATGGTTGACTTTTTGTGGCCAAGAGCCAGATTTTGTTCCAAAGAGACGCAGCAACCAGAGTTGCTCACAGTAAATATTGTGTATGGAAATTAAATCTGTACAAGAGAGCTTGTTCAGATAGTTTTCAACAAGCAGATTTAGCTGAACAGATGAGATGGATGAACCAATAAATGAGGCACAGAAATACAGAGGACAACTATGCTGGCACTACCATGTGTGAAGAGGCTGCAGTGTTTATCTGGATGTTAACAAGTATTTCAGTCAAATAGTGTCAAAGAGCTGGGAACCAATCAAGAGGGATAAAACAAAAAACGTATATCACCTTGGTTGCTCATTAAAACCTGACGGCCAGAATTATTCTTGTGTATGAGTGTGTGTTTAAGGAAAAGCAGTCCGTCAAGTGAGAACATGCATTGAGTGTTATGAGAGTATTGTGAAAAGGTTGCATCTCTCCTGTCAGATTTTAATAACAGATTGTGGGATTTATTAAAAATCTTTTTTTCATCTAATTTTATCTGCAGTATTATTTATGTATTCAAATGATTATTATGGACATAAATACAAATGCAGCTTCCTCATAAGTGATCATACAAATGAAACCCAGATATGCTCAAATGGATGATTGAGGACTGTGAATGCTAATTGTTATTCATTTAAATCACTTTTCTAGTTGTCTTCATTGCTGCTTGTGAAGTATGTAATGTACTCCTTACCTCACATGTGATCATTTCAAACTTCTAACTGACACTCTGACTGCCAGTTGAGCACTTTACCATGAGACACTGTACCACACAGCTCACAGATGAAATTAGCGATTATAGCTTTGAAGTTAAGAAGATTTAAGGAAAAAAAACTAAAAACATTTTGCATCTCACATGGCTGACTTCCCCATCATCTTGATATTTGTTCACAGCTGTCACATCGATTCTCTTTCTTTTTGCTGGGAACAAGGAGATATTGTTCATTCACTGCAGAGTGAAAGCATGCAGGCACTCAACCTGTCGAAACCACGCTGGGCTGTGCTGAGCTCTGAACTGGAAAATGCTGGCTGCCTCCCCGCAGTTATGGGACTGTCGAAAGTGGTGGTTCTCAAACATTTTCTTGTCACTGAATTCCAGGAAGACACACATTGGGACATCAACTAGAATTCCCTCCCCCTTTAGGACTTTCTGAAATGTATAAATAAACATGTGTGCTTCAAATGTCGCTTTGACACACTCAACATGCAATAATTGCTACTCTGTAATGAACTTTACTGTAAAAAACAAAAATATTCAAACCAATGATGCCAGACATTTACAGTTATTTTAAATTGCATTTATTAATTTGATATAGTTTGATAAATAAATGGATTTCAGTGCCCATAAAGTTGAATTAACTGAAGTAATTTATGTTGCTGAGTTACGTTTGTTTACTCTTACTACTTAACTAAATATATTAAGATGCTAAAGTAAATCAAATGTTGCCATTGCACTAAAAGTTGCATATCACTAAGTAATATTAAAACTACTGGTTTAGGTGGTTAAATTTACTTAATAGAAAAAAAACTGTGTAATGAACAGCAACAAGTATCCCTCAGTACTGCAAACGTTGTGTTATTGTAGTAAACCATTGGGCTATACTTTAGGGGCAGGAAGTATTGGCATACAATTGTACATGGGCAAATTAGAGCATCTAAAACACCAAAACCATCTCTCAAACTATCACTGCCAAAAATCCCTATTAGCAACTGTGAACAGGTGAACATTTTAAATTAAGGGGGGTTTATTCTTTGGGAGTACAATCAACAGATGCTCTAAAGTAAACCACTGGATGATTAATTGCATGCATATCAAGTGTCATTTGCTGAAATTCAAATGACTTCCAGAGACGTTATCCATTAACAAAGAATAAAAGTTATAAGACCAATACCTTTTTATTGCTGACATTCATGGAAGGAAGTTTAAAAGACATAGTGATGAATAATGCTCTTTGGTTTGTTTGCAGACCAACAGACATGCCTTCTACAAAGAATCAACAGTGCACTTCTTTGAACTCGTATTTACTTACACAAACAAAAATACAGAGCCACTGATATTTCATAAAAGGGCTTCCATTGTGAACATTGTGTGTTAATCGCAAATCAAATTTTACAACAGATCTATTCTTTACAAGATCATGTGCACTACTTGTAAAGCCCTGGACTGAGGTCTATTCACAAATGCATACAAAGCACACAACACATCCAGCTGTGCCTTGGCCTCTTCTGGTTATGCACAGTGTTTCCTGACACCCTGTTTGGAGTAAAGTACTGAGCAGCTTATTAATCAGTGCTGAGCGGTCTCCCATCCATCCAAGCATACAGCTGCTTGCCTGTGGAACATTTTAAAGGCAAGCAGGTCTATACAACAACCATTAAAAGCACACATAGCCATATCCCTGTAAATTATTTAGCTGGGAGAAGGTAGTAAATCAAAGTGAGTGTCATATTCTGAACATGGCACATGCTGGAATGAAAAATGCATACAGAGTGACTATTCACACTTCGCGCTGAGCATTGCATTTAAAACCCCATGTCGTCCACCATCTCTCCACAGCCCTGTCAACTTTAGTCACAACTAATTCACTGAAGTAGATTATGAATGATCCATTTTGAGAATTTGTACGATCACTCTCTGGTGAGCATGGAGCTTATGCGCTCTGCAAGTGGTGGCTTATGCAATGTTTCAAGTGCATGCTTTTCTATATTGTTATTTCAATACATGAAGCAAATGCAAAAGCTCTCCGGTGTGACATAAATCAAAAACTATCTTGAGTCTGTAATGGGCAATGAACAGAATATTGACTTCAAGTATTTTGAGGCATTAATGGTCATGCAAAGAAAGTCCCTGCTGGAATTTTAATTTTCAAATTTGCTACTTCTATAAAAATATTTGTAGTTTAGCCATAATCAGTTTTGCTTCACAAGACTTGTTCAAATATTCTCTTTGTAATTCTTGAGGCAAGAGTTATTCCTGAACGTCTGTGCTCGAGATCTGGCTTGTCGACAGGCTTCACTGTGACTGACACACTCATCAAAATGAGAATCCTTCTTGCCTGGGGGAACTGTGATACCTGTCAAATGGTGGATATCTTTTAATGTTCCTGTCTCAAATGCATGTCAGAGCAAATGCCAAGTCATGACATCAGTTATTACCTGGTTGTTCAACGCCTGATTCCTCTTATTTACCTAAGGTTTCAAAAGGTCCCTTACTTGTCTTTCCCACTTTCTTTGTGGTGAGAATCATCCTCATGACAGTTCTTCTGTCTTCAATTTTTCAGTAAATTTAATCTGTTTTTTTGTTTTTTTATGGTTTTGTTTTGTTGTTTTTCTTCTTCTGCTTGGCTGCTTGGCATGTGTAACTTTTGTGTGTCTCAGTAGCCTGCATTTGCCAGTTTCTACCACAAAGAAAATGAACCCTTATACACTTTAACATCAGACACATTTTCTTGGCTAGTGTGAATGTGTGATTTAAAACATACTCATTCGCTGCCTATATATGAAGGGGAACAGTTATTACAGTGAATCCTGCTGCAACACTATCAAATCTGGACAGTTCAAAAAAATGTTCATTATATGTTATTTAAGCATTTTAGTGCTGCTTTTTGGCATTTCTTTCTGCAACATAACAAATTGAAGTTAATGTTTGCCATTAAAGTTTCTACATAAAATATTGATATTTTTACCACCTCAGCAAACACACAAAGCATCTCACAGGCAGATTCTGTGCCATCTGCAGCTAAGTCTTCACTATGAATAAACTTGCCTTGCCACGTGAAATGAAAATAGACACCCCACATACTGTATCTTCTTCAACTGTCGCAGGGTGCATTTGGACAGATGATTACTTGGAGACTAACTTGAGATCCCTTGGGAAGGGACCCATATTTTAACCCCAGCAATATTTTAAGAAGAAGATTATCCATATTGTACACCAGCTTTAAACCTGTACAGAGTCCCAAAATGTAACAGTGGATACCGGTTTTACCAGTCCAACTCAAGGGGAACATATGGAGACAAACAATCATAAAATCTTAATTTTTCAACTATCTAGGAGTTATCCTGAGCTAGTCTGGCTTACCAGATGTTGACTACTGCATTAGGCCAGCATTTGAGCAGCATTCTCCACCCTTTCTGCTCTCTATGTACAACAGTTTTACAACAGTGCTTTCTCCGCAGGACACAAAAATCTCAGGGTTAAACCCACAGATTGAAAATGAAATAGCTTTGACAAGATATGGATCTTTTGACAAGGTAGGTCTGTCTGGTTCTTTCTTCGAAAAACATATTTTCCTACTCTGCATCCAGGGATTAGTGGCAAGTGACTGGTTAAAGACAACAACAACAACAAAAAAGAAGAAAAAACAATAATAATAAAATTGGACTGAAAGTAATCTTAGGTTCCACTTCACAGTTAGCACTAAAATGTATTAAAGTAATAGAATGATCTGAGCCTCAAATATCCTGAGGCTGTGTTGTTTTATATCTGGCCCAATTTGTCTCCCAGTCATGCCCATTAGTTTACTGCACAAGCTTCTTAATATGCTCCGCTTCCTCAAATGGTTTAGATCAATGTGTGATACATCACAGCATCATCACTTACTGCATGTGGATGAGTTGAGAAATGTCCCCCTTTCCCTTTTATTTCCTTGGAGAAGTCTCTATTGAAAGTCATATGAGCAGAGACAAGGCTAAGTATAGTTTAGTTTATGGTTGGTTATACGGATGGGGGGTTGGGGTTTGTTTGGTCCTCTGACATGGATGAATTGCTGGAGTACTATGGAAGCTGGTAATAGTTGAATAGTTTATATCAACGTGATAAATATAGCTCTCATAAATCACATAAGTGTTACATATTGCTGTTTTCACACTTGGCTCCAACCAGGAAGCTCTGGAGGATATCACAGTGAAGTGTAACCTACACTTACTTCTTTTCTGTATACAGTAAGTCTTGAGTCTTCAGCGTTCTTTAAACTGGATAATGGTGCAATGGAGCATCAACATCACACAAAACAGGGTGGCATTAGTTGTGTTTACATGGGAAACTTTTAATCTGATCAAATATCCAATCTGGATAAAATGCATCTTGCTCAGTTTATCCGATCGTCCTCAATCAGAAGGAATTTTCAAACCAATCAAAAGGGGTGGCTCAAAGATGCACTTCTTAACTTTTGCTACTTTCTCAGTGACACGCTACCTATCAATTCGGCATCCATGTTGCATCCCACCTGTATCATGAGCTATCTCCAGACATTAAAGAACAGCCTTATGTTGACTCTACTCTTAAACTTTTGCTCCATCTCTGGCTCTGTTTTGTTTCATCTCTTCTTCCTTCTTTGTCGTTCAAATTCAAATATAAATTGTTAAATTTGAAATTATTTAGTAATCTATATTTTGTATTTCACAATTATGTAGATCCACCTCCGATTGTTAGTGCGTGTGCCAAGTTAGTCACATCTTGGCAAATAAACTATTTAAGGAAGTCTGTTTATATATTGTATGACTCATGTTTTCTAGTTTCTGCTTATTTTTTATAATAAAGAATGGTTCTATTTCCGTTCATTTTAGAATATACGCTAAAGGTTATATGCAAAAATGTTCAGAAGTGCTAAACTGAGCAAAGTTTTAATCGTATAGTGCAGTTATCATTTAGTTGTATCATTTATTTCTACTATGACTTTTTCAGTTCTACAAGGTCTACCAATGATTGTTTAATCAAAGAGCAGAAACTCTCCCTCTGTGCGTACTCCAGACCAAGCCCACTAGTTTCCATCCTCCATCTGTTTGTACTAAGATTAAATTGCACCTTGTCTGTCTTTGTTTTAGAATAAGAATCTGCTGTGATTTTAAGGTATTTTTATGCATTGGTCAGTTAAGTTTCTTGTTAGTCCTCTAATTATGTTACGCCTTTGATAGAATGAAAATAAAACCAGAGGCAGCAAAGCATTCCCACAGAATTATAGATTCTCTACCATGTTTCACTACCATACGGTGCTCTTTTCATACAAGCTGAATTTCTTTGTCTGTACACAATATTTATCTACCTCTGTTTAAAGCGTGGTACTCGTTATGACATGTGCCTCCTTTCACATTTTCACAACCTCCCCTCTTCCCTTTTCATTATATTTAGACTTAACTACAATTACTCAACAGCTTATGAAGACTTCCTGAATCTCATTTCTGTTTCTCTTCCTGTGCCCAGAGATGTGCCTGACAGTTGCGTGCTTTGCAAATGTCTTTAATATGATGTGTGTTGTTGAAACACAGAAACCAAGATTTCTCTCCATATTCCTTAAGAAAAAAGTCAACGATGGTTTTTAAAGTATTAAGGTCATCAAATGTTGTATATATTATAATTGAACATTACTCATGTCAATGGAAACTTGGGTCAAATGATGAGCAATTGTTGTCCTGCCTTTTTGTAAAGAAGCTCTGAGCAATGATTTAATTAAAATCTTAATGTACCTAAACCATCTTTAAAGAATGTTGTTCTGCTTAGTCTTTGGGTTTCATGACAAGTACTGGTGTCCTGCAGCCTTCATGCAATCATCAAGTTGCGTAAAACAAAGAAATCACTTTAACTTTAGTCTCAACATGTTTAAATATATAAAAAAGAAAACAAAGAGAGAAAGCAAAGAAAAGAGTTTGGTTAGGTGTCAAGGGGCATAGATAATCACAAAGGGGAGGAAAACATTAACCACCCCACATCACTGTCAAACAATCCACCATCTGCCAAAGTCCATGGACACCACTGGCAGAAAGTTGATGAAGTTCTACAGAGCAACTTGATGTATCCACTGACTTTAGCTGACTCACCCTACGCCCACTTCAGTTTGTTATTTTCTATGAAAAACCCTCTGAGAATGCGCTTGAGCTTATTGAATCCAGCCATTAGTTTTTTATGTGTAGGTGGATCAAGCAATGGCGACACCTACGGAGTAAGATTTTCCACTAAAGGAATAGTCATTAAGTCAAGCGGTCACACTCTTCCTCAAAGCTGCACAGAAAAGTGATTTACTAAGGCTGTTGGGGATGAAAATGCTATGATGATTTTTTAACAAAAAATGAAAAAACAAATAAAAACACGAGCATAAATCAAACAATAGAACATGGTACTGTACAAGTTAGCTAGAATTGTACAAGTACATACTAATAAGTCAGGATTTTAAGATTGATCAATTCTTTAAGCAAATGAAGAGCTATATGGTCCTTTCCCTCACTTGATGCACTCGTGCCAATATTGGTCAGGTACTCTGGCTCAGCTTTCTCACAAAATTGTATTTAATATATTATATGTGCCCTGCGATGGACTGGTGACCTGTCCAGGGTGTACCCTGCCTTTCACCTGAAACACTGCTGGGATAGGCTCCAGCTCACCCCGCGACCCCTAAAGGGAACAAGCGGTACAGATAATGACTGACTGACTATATTATATGTATTATTGTGCTTTTTAACAATTATAATAAAATAATAAATGTTTATACGTCTTATCTAACAGTTATCAGACCTAAACATAAGTTAGTAAAGAATGTTTACATTTTAAAGCATTATCTGTGAAAGGTGCTATATAAACTAAATTTCCTTTTGTGTTTAGCCAACAGTGGGTTTTGCATGTCAGGGGCAAATGTAGAACAAAACATCATAATGACTTTCCCTACTCAGAGATTGAAATTTAGGTGTTTGTATTCTGAGCCTTTTGTTGTCTCTTTGGATGATTTTGGATGATTGTGTTGCATTGATCAGCCACCACTGACCAGTAAAGCTAATAACACAGCTCGTGTTGTTACACTGTACTTCTGCAAGAACCTGCTTACTGGAATTAGCACCACTTCTACCCACCCTAAAAAAAAAAAAGAAGGAAAAAAAAGAAAAGAAAAAACAGACACTGGACACCCAAAGATGTTCTCTGACCAGAATCCTGGGTCAGTCATTTTCAGTGAGAATGAAGTGGACCTGAGCAACATCAGGTAAGTGGTCATAATGTTGTGACCAATGGGTGTAAGTGTTATTCTAGTCAATGTGCACAAGATAATAATTTGTTACATCAGACATATTGTTTATTCTTTTTTATTATTATTGTGGACATTTGCTGAAAGACTGATTAATCAAATAGAATCATTTTAACTTTTGATTAAATCTACATTTATTACAACATAACACATAGATTTGTGCAATTACTAAGCAAGTGAGTTATTGAGTCATTGCAATTGATGCTCCACACCCATGAAAATGACATCATGTTCTTACTGTCCACCATCAGGGTTTACTCACAGAAGGGAAGAAGAGGACAGCAATTATATAGCAAAGTTAAACCCCGACCTGTCAGAACAAAACACAGAAAAAAACACACACAAAACCAAAACAAACTTGCAGAATAGAGGGCTTTATCTTAAATTAAGATTGAGGACACTGTCTTTGGTGAACACTTGGTACATACCTATAAATAAACACATTTTATAATGTCTTCTATTGTATCCCAGCCAAGTCGCACCAGAAAATTATGTAATAGGTACGTTTGTCCACATCTACTAAACATACTGTCACAATCCATGGTTATATATTCTGAAATGGCAACATGTCCCTGTGTTATTTGGATGTTGTTTTCTATAGGGCAGCTTCTAAATAAAGTAACATGTGATAGCCCTATATTTTCCTAACTATGCACTTTGCTACATCTAAATCTGACTGTATATCTCAATTCTAACCCTAGCAGTGTATTTTTAGCTCCATGCCCTAACAATGTCCTAGTAAAAAGAAGTAAAAATGACGAATTATGAGTCATAGGGAAGAAGAAAAGCAAAAGGAATGTGGAAAACGTTGTACAAGTTGGGCCATAATCTCTTGGAGCTTTATGTGGAAGTCAGAGAAGTAGCACCCTGCTTTCTTCTTGTAAGTTTGTTTTTCAAATCAGTAGGGTTGAATTCATAGCAAGATGTGCAAAGAGGATGTGATATGTAGAATGACACCAAATATTTATATCAAGTATCAAGATAAATAGAGACGTAGAATGTGGATGAAAGTTTTAAAGCAATATTAACAGAATCTCTGCAAACTGGTGTATGGAAAATATAAAAATAGCAAACATTTTGCACTGTGGACAAAAGGTGCATATTGTGAGATCAGGCTGCATATCCAAAGAGCTTCAAACAATTGGAATAACCCTGTGATTGAGTGTCGAAATGAAACACTCTAAAGACAATGTGCTTAAGCACAGCTGACTTCAAATGAAGGCAAAGAGCCCTTTGGAGCTGAGCCCATTCCCGACATTTTCTCTGCTTTTTACATTTATCAGTGACAGGCAACAACCTCATCAGCTCACATACTACACCAACGTACTCCATTAAGGTGCCAGGAATAAGGGTGCATTTCCATAAAATATTCTTTGTCAGAATCAGAAAATGGGCAAATTATCTGAACACTAAAACACCCCCAGTGCATTGGAGATCCCAGAGTGAACAGAAATGACCTCAATTAGGCTGTCTAAGCAAAAGAAAGCGTCTCACTGGTTAGAGATCTGAGTGGCACAGATAGATCAACACTGCCACTTCTCTCACATTACCTGGATGAGCACTTTGCATTTGTAAATTAATGAGGACGGTAACCAAATGTAGAAGAGCTGGGAGGGATTCATGTCTTCCTTGGCACAGATTTTGAGGACCAAATTACCTCTATTACAGAGCTCAGTTGGAGACAAGCATCAGTCTATCAGAAAGTGGTGCGTTAGTGATGATGGATATGACACGTGACCAAAGACAATGTTGACCTTTTTTTAATCTCCTGGATAAAAGGCAGATTTAGAGTGGATTTTACTGCAGCAGCAGATCTGTTTATCACCACTGAGTCCCTGCTTTGTTTCATGCTGTTCTCTTTATGACTTCATTATACCATCACCTAGCTGTGGACACCTCAACATGCTGTACCACAATAAATCACATACTGATGTAATGACAGTCTGGATTTCCATCTAAAATTACACCTTTTACTACAATTTAAGCACCATGCTGATCAGTACTAAAAACACAAGAAGGCTAAGGCTCTCACCAAGATCATTTTCTGTGATATCTGAGAAACAGATGCATAAACAGAATGGCTTCAACAAGTAGTCATTTATACTTGCAAAACATGACTACAAGTATGTAAGTAAAAAGTCAACAGTGCAAACGAGCTATTATAGTCTAGGTTTTTCCATCACAGAGAGTTCTAATATCATAATCACGATCTAGTAAAGAAGATAATAATCACTATTTCCACTCATGTTTGGCACAGGTTGAACATCATAGCAGTTCCTCCTTATTGACACAGCTGTTATCTAAACTATAAACTTGCCACTGCAGACGACGCTGTGTCTTTATATTGTGCCACACACCCACTAATGACAGCTTTAGTGGTGGTAATTCAGAGGGTTGAATATGGGGTTAGGTGTGTGAGTCACGTCCTGGGCTCTCCCCCCGTTGCCAGATGTCCTGCCAGGTTTCCTGCAGTGCCGTTCTCCCTCTGAGGATACAAGCACCCCTCCAAGAAACATCTAAAATGGCTGCTTCAGGTATTGATGAAAAGTCTGAGAAAGCACTGTATGTTTCAAAGACACGTGTTTCTCATATGGTTTACATTTCTTGAATATTTTGATGGCTGTGTTTTGTCCTGTTAGACTGCAGCTTAGACAGCTGAACATGCAAGAGCACAACTGTGAGGCAGAGGAATGAGCGTCTGACTTCAGTAAGGAATGGAAAAAAAATATCTTTATAATCTTAAGAAAACATGTAACATGAAGTCATTTCTGTTGAGGCATCACTTACGGCCTCCAAAGTTGTTGCTGCCTCAGTCTGCTGTGTGTCAGATTCCAACCTTGTTTTCATTAGGAAGCCTGCTAATTGCATGTAGAAAAACTCTCATTCTAACACTGTTCATGTATACCTTCTTTCTTACTGCTTTTTTTATACTCATGTATACTCAGCCAAAATATTCACTACAGCTGCATTTAACCAGACTCAATTTGGTCTGTGAGATTACTACTAAATCAGCAAATCATATAAACTAGTGGCAAACAAAACAGTGAGAAAAATACACTTTTGAAAAATAATGTTTTAATATTTGAAGTTACCACTATGCAAGGACTTTGTGGATGTTTTTGTTCTGCAGAGCTCAGTGCACACCTAAGCATTTTTAGGCCTTGATGGACAAAGTGAATATGTACTTTAGCACTCCTGCATATTCTAATCCCCCATGTTGTCTCTCCTCTGTGTTAAATCTCCACAGTGAGCGAGGGAGGGCTGGAGAGGTGGGAGGCTCGGTAATTCATGCACACATGTGCCTGCCTGTTCCTCCGGTGACAGGGCCAGGGGGAGGGGCACATGATAAATTGCCTTCCACCGGGGACCTCCGAGCACAGCCACCATGATGTGGGTAAAAATGGAAATTGCTCCCTTTCACCGTCATTACATCAGTTTAAGACGCGTGTGGGCCTCGTACACACAACGAGAGGCGTTATTTAGACTGAACCAACCGCTGTGCGATAGATAAGGGACAGCATAGCCGAGGAGTTATTCTTAATGATAATGATGAGAATTGTAATACAGCTGGGTCAAAAGCACGTTCAAAGATACTAAAAGATAAAGTTAATGCAACGATAGACAAAAGATAAACATGCAAAGTTCTTTTGATTTCAAGTAATGCTTGGTAATCTGTGACAGTCAAAACTCAGTTTTATTATAAAATGTCTCATTTTTTACGTGCGGTTTGTTTTTGTATTATTTTATAAATAAATGATATTAAAGCAGGAATATTAAATTGGTGTTGCTTGCAAATATGAACAAAATCACGTGTGACAATACAGGGCTGGTGCGAAAACTTTATAACAGATTATTGTACTGATTGGATGTTATTTGCATTTTTTTTAAGTAAATGTTTAATTTATCAACTTGATATTAATACATTACATCATTAGATTTGCATTAACACTCCACAACTTTGCACAAGTCAGATCTTTTAAAAACAAATTTAGTGGTGACTTGTTAGATATACAGTTGAATGAGATTTTAATATGTAAAGAAAACCATTTTAAAAACGTAAAGAAAATAATTAAAGTCTGCACCGAAATTCGATCTCAATCTGTTATGTAATTACTTACACCAAATTTATGGTGAATTTTATAAAAGAAAAAAAAATCTGCTGAAAAAAAAAAAGCTTTTAAAATTTCGAGTGAAATCAACCTGATTTGGATCAATCCAGCTAAATGGACCGTTTCCTCTTAGTGCTGCAAAAGTTCTTTATTTTTTCTTTTTTTTGTTGTTTATCTTAATTTACCAATCTACTTTACACATTTCTTGTGTTTTCAGACACTAGAAAAATCAAGGTCCTCGCTGAACCATTTTGAGGCGTTTTTACCATTTTACGCTACTGAGAAAAAAAACTGTCGAGCTTCTTAATATATTGACAAAGTTCACGAAAAAAAAGGAAAAAGAATAAACAATTGAAGTCCGGATTAAAAGTCCGTTTAAAAGTGTGTGAGTGGGTGTGTTAGTGTGGGTGTGTATGTGTGTGTGATCACACACTCACAACCTATTCCAACTTTTAGTCAAGCTGAATTGTATTTAAAATTTTAGGTTTTTGGGGGCATTTTTCCCCATTACCTCCTGTAAATTAAATGAAATAAGTAATCAAAGAAAATGAAGAAAAACGTCCTCATGCGCGAATTCATCGTTGCTATGAGAAGCCTGGAAATTTTCAGGCCTGTGTATGCGGAAATAATCAAATGTGATTTTCTTAACCCCAATAATTTAACGGCCCAATTAAAGAAAAAAAAAAAGGCCAATGGAAAATTAATGTGAATGTAATCTTAACACATAATGAAACGAGGCACGCGGAGATATGGAACAGAATTGCTTCTTTTTTTCAGAATACATACAAAAAAATACCAATTCTCTTTCCATCAGGTACACCTGAAAAATAACGGCAATTTAAAATGTGGACAATTTTTGAAGTTTAAGAAACAAACATGCATGTAAATTATTTTCTTTTTCATGAGACATTAAATAAGAACAAATACAATCATAGCAATTTCAAATGAACATCAAAATGAAGACCCCTACGTTAATTGGTTTTCTAACATATGTGTGATTCACTTTACCTATAGAGTTCAGTTTCAACATAATGCACTTTTTGAGTTGCTCAAATATTTTCCATTGCAGCTGTTACGGCCTGCTTTCAAGCCGACATATAAATAAATACAGTTGAAGTCCACGGATCCTGTCCATAAGTTTAACGCAGTTAATATAAAAGTCTTTATATTTGCATTCTTAGTCTTATAAACTTTTCAAAGTATTTTTTTTCCTCCTCACTGGTATCCCAGCGCTGATGCTGTGGTGAGTCTCTGGCCATACAGTGCATATGGAGAGTAGTAGGGGCCAGTGGCTGCGGGAACGGGAACAGGGGCACCAGGGGTTGGCAGGGGACTTTTGGAGTACGGATGGTAGCGAGTGCTGAGTCCTAACGCATGATGCGGGCTCCTTAGAGCCAAAGTCCCGGGACTCCCTGGGGCTCCTGATGGTGGCATGTGCATATGGCAGGCCATGGCCGCTGCTGCAGCACTGGCCAGTGATGAAGACCCAGGATAGCCGGATATCAACTTCTCGGCCCCAGTAAAAGCAGTGTGTGTCCTTAGGTGATTCAGGAGCTCTTCAGAGGTAGAGAAACGCTTGTCGCACGGTCCATTTGCCGATACCCAATTACAAACATGGGGGAGAGGGTCGTTGGGGAGCATGAACCCGTATGGGTACAGGGGGTGTCCGCTAAAAGACGGCGCCGAGGAATGAACGCCGTGTATGGGGTGTGTCGGGTACATTAGTGGGTAACTGGACTTGAGAGCGGCAGCTGCAGCTGCAGACTCGTGCGTGCAGGAAGCACTGGCTGCGCCCGCTAAGTGACTAGCACAATGGTAACTGAGGCAGTAAGGGTCTCTGCACAGGCTGGCTGACATAATAGACGGTGGAGATGCTCCAGCCAAGGGGCTGGATCCAGCCTTACTGCAGCCCAGGGAACTAGCCAGCTGTGCGTTTACCAAGGTCCCTCCGTGTGGGAGGAAGTGTTGAGGGTAACCAGCATAAGCTCCAGCCAAGCTACCCGGGTAGGTCATCCCAGCAGGAGGCAAAGGGAATACCGTCTGTCCTGGTTTATAAGGAGAAACGGGCGCCACAAGTCCTGACCCTAGAACGGATGCAGAGGATACAGAAGTGACAGATGAAGACTCAGATGATGTGGTGGTTTTATTGCCAGGCGTCGTCTCCTGGTGTTGGTTGACCTCCACGTTAATTCCACCACAACTAACGCTTATCCTGCTGTGGCTAGTGGTGCCAGACCCGTCCGTAGTTCCGTTTTTATTACAGTCAGACTCTTTCTTTTCATCCCTCTCCCCACATTTCCCCTCTGATGGCATGGGAGAGGCAGAAGTGCTGGAGTTGGGGCTGCCTGTCCGCGGTGTAAACGGCTGGCAGGTGGCGCTCGGCACACGGAAACCAGACTTCTCTCCGCCTGCGCCCGAAGACGAGTCCTTCTTGTCTGAGGGTTTAGAATAAGGTTTAAAACTAGATTTGTCATCCACACCGATATCGCTCAATTTCAGAGGACCTGATTTAGATTCCTTCTCACTAGATCCATTTTGTGTTACGGAGGATAATTTGGAAGAGTGTGGTGGGTCCGGTTTGCCGATCTGAGAGCAGGTCTGCGCCAGCAGAGCCAAAGGACTTTTCTTGGCATCCAACTGTAAGGGAAATGAAATCAACGTTAATAAATTCTCTTAAACGCACATTAGAAGATTCCTTTTCTTTTTCAGAAGATACAACAGCAGTGTTCAACCACAGAGACAGACGATATATGCTGACATTTCCAAGTATTATGATTTTACGCACGGCTCCTCCGCGATAAAACTGCTATCTTAATAACAAAAGACTGATAAATAAATAAACAAATACAAAAGAAAAATGCAGTGCTACATAATGGTTTTACACACTGGAATCACAATGTGAGACAGAATTTATCAGAAGCAGAGGCAGGTTACCAAAACGTTAACATACGGCGCGAAACGCCACATTCCAACTGAAAAATAAAAATATATACATAAATATTGTTCTTACCTCTATAGGACTAACCGGGGTAGAAGGCAGAGGCTGCAGATACTCCGGATGCAAAATGTGTCCTGACCGTGCAGTAAGCATTTTCAAAACCTTGATGGGAAGTCGGTTTGCTTGCCGTAGTGGATCGGACGGAGGTGCGGAGTGAAGAAAAGGCTTGTTGATGCTCGCTGAGTTGCTATTCCGAGAACTGCTGCTTTCCCACGCTACACAAATATCACTATTTTTCAGGGCAGACGCCGAAGGGGATGTGATCATGTCCCAATTGTCAGAAAATGAAATGGCAATGCTTTCGTCAGATTCATTAAGAAAATCAAACACAGCACCAGGCCTCTCTGTAGGAGAAAAGAGTGGTGTAAAATGCCTTAATAATAGGTAATCCTGGTAGGAGAGGCGCAAAAAGGCGCGGCAGCTGGAAGGAGACCGTGCGAGGTTATCGCAGATCCGAGGCTGCGTCTTGCACCATGAGCGCTGCGCCTTGTGTGCGTCTGTCTGCAGGTCCTCGCGCTGTACTCCCGAAGTACGAACTGGTAGAAATTTTCACTTCAAAAGCAGCTGAATTAGTCCGAGATTAAAGCCTTTGCCGCCTTCCAATCAAATGGGACCCTGAGGTGATTGGAGGGTCAAGGGGATGTGACGTTCTCCTTTTTGTAAGCGCCTCTATTTTGACAGCTCGGGGGAGGAGATAGGAAATAAATATTTTGGTTACTGTGAACGCTTACTCTTAATTTCAGTCTTCTGATTCGTGTCTGCTATTCACAAACTTCAAACTTAAATTAGTCGACCATTTTTCCACGTTGTTATTCTTTATGTTGAATACAAAAAAACAAACACTATATCCTCTTTATTTTCAATTTAAAACTTATTTAAACCATCAGTGGCGTGTTTATTCTCATGAGTTCACGCAGTCATGGGAGCATTACTTTTGTGTACACTGACGCCCGTAACCAAGTGTTTCCTTTATATTACCTTAAAAACTAACTGACTGACCGTCAAATCTGCTGTATTAAAGCGCGTTTATGTGTTATTTTTCATGTGTGCCCCCCGAGAGGTGCACAAAGTCCACGCACGTTCTCCACTGGGACTAGCAAACATAAAACCAACCACTTCAGCTTGAATTCCCTAAACAGACAAGCGTTGACAGGAATAGACCAATGAAGTGATGGAGCGATGTAAATGTCACATGTTTTCGGCATAATATACACCGCCCTTCTATTTCTATCTCCACCCCTCCCTCAAGTGTCAATTCTGCTCCACCGCAATCAATCAGTTATTTGTCAGACGCTGTCAATCCATTGCTTGATTTATGTCAACTATTGTGGCTGATTACATGCCAGTGTGACTGCGTAAAAAATATAAATGGAGACGTTCTGCAAAAGACACCAGATTTAGAAGGAAAAAAATGTGATGTTTAAGATTTTTAATATTTTAGATGAACGGACAAAAGCGTCCACCGTCACCTCAGATAATTTAGGGAGCAAGTGATATTCGCATGTGAACTGAAGCTCACAGCAATTTTGGTCTGTTATTAAATGAGCTCTGGAAGTTTCGGGGCTTTTCGTAACACACCTCGGAGGTGGTATACATGATGAAACTTTAATAACTTGCAGACAGTCCAGCTCATGTGCTCTGCAGAGTAGCTGTTACTGCTTTTTATGGTGCGGGGGTGCTTCTGCTATAATCGGCTGATTATGGTATTAACAAGCAGTTTTAGGTAAAACACCAAATGTTAGAAAGTGGAAAAAATTATATTCAAAAAGAGAAAAAATATTACAATGAGTTAAGAATAAATTAACATTTTATATTTGCATTTAGCTTTATATGATATCTATGACAGAATTATAAAAAAATAGAAAAAAAGAAAAAAAAACTTTAACCCTGAAAATGTAATGTATAAGCACGCGGTCAAACAGCACACTTTCACTTATCAGAACCCTCTTCATTTTGGCTGAATCCATTGTGTTGAAGAAAAATAAAAAAAAACCACTCATCCGCCGCAGGCACACTGTCATCTGCAACAAGAACAACAAAGACGAGGAACAAAAAATAAAAAGAGAGAGAGAGAAAGAAAAAGAAATTCAGACATTTTATATTGATGTCAGCTCGATTTTATTTACATACAATGAAAATGATTTATTTTCTTTAAGAGGTAGGAAAGCGGAGTGAGGAGAAAGAAAAGAAGAGAAATGGTCTGTCAGGCCGCTGAGAAAAGAAGTTTAAAATGCCTTGAACTATTCACCGCTGAGATGGCTAATCAGTATTGAGGCTCCGGGGCAATCGGGCAGCTTTTCTATGTGGTTTTCCTTTCATCTCAATCGGAATGGAGGCGCTCAATTAAAAGCCTATCAGTTTGTAAGTAAATCAACGCCTATCAAGGCTGTCACATCAAACAAAACGATTATTATTGCAACCCGCCTCTGCCATTAATCTCTTTCTGTGGTAATCTGCTTGACAGGTCAACTTGGAGAGCAAGAAAACCTGGAGTGGACGGTCAAGGAGGCAAAATATATTATCGGTAGGAAGTATGAAGAAAAAATATGTAAGTTTAAAATATTCCTCATTTCCAATTTATGTAAAAGGCTGTAAATAAAAAAAAAAAAAACACATTAGATGCACGTGCAGAAAAAAGTAGAACAAGCTGCAATAATTAACAACTAAAAGTCACACAAGATAAAGAAATCAGATAGGCCTAAACTGCTTTGCATGAGTGATTACAGCTTTGTACAGAGCAGAAGCAAACAATAATAGTCTTCTTCATGAATAAAAGTTATTATTCTCACGTTTATATGAATAAACTGCAGTTCTAAATAAGCCTGTATATCTTTCTAATTTATTTATAGAAGTTAAAAAAAACACTCAAAGCACGCACACATTTCTTCAAATGTTTTCAGTTGTAATTCTATCTTTCTTTTTTTTCTGTTAGAAAAAAGGGGGACGTTTCACAATATGCAAAGATGTGTGATTGATAACAGGCTTGCTGTTTTCTGCAAGGGATGTCAGTCCCTGACACAATATGTGAGTTATTAGGGCAAAGAAGGGCGACCATAAATTTTCACTGTCAGACGAAAACCCTCTTTATTGTCCGCATGACAAATGGGCTCCTGCTCCAGACACCAAAATACTCGGCATTCCTCTTAAATGGGAACACATTTTTGCGACCATAATTCATGATATTTAAATAGAAAGTTTTAATATCACCATATATTTCACAACACTGACATGTTTATGAATCACCCCGCATGCAAATACAACTATTTACATCTCGAGAGGAAATATGTTGAACTTGCAGGATTACTCTGAGTTACATGTTGGCCAAGCTATTTGTTATAAGAAGATGAGGCGGAAACACATTTCTCTAATATGGCTGATGTATGTACTTAAACACTTCAATAAATTCTTTAAAACTTTACTAGTTTTTTTGTAGGGATGTTTAAAATGTAACCACGATTTTCTCTTATTTCTAACTTATCTTAGTAGGTTTACACTTTTTCAGACGGAATTCAATAATCTTAAACAAAACTATTTGTAAAATAAATAAATAAATAAATAAAAAAGGAAAAGAAAAAGGACGCATGTGATCTCATTGGATTGGGTGAGATTTAACAACAGACGTTGCAGATCGCACAGGAAAGCGGGCGATTAAATTCACACAATTACATGCATTAGTTTTTCCTTTCTTTCTTTTTTTCCCCTAAAACTCACAGTAGGAAGGACAAGTTAAAATAAAAGTCCGTGACTCGACTTTACCTGAAACCATTTGCATATAAGCTCCGATGTAACACGTCAGAGAAGTAAATAGTTTAAAAGGAAAATTACTGTAACAACATTCAAATGCAGTCCCTTTGCCTATAAAAGAAATTGCTTTTAGTGAATCAAACACAAGCACACACTGCATGATACCTAATGTGCCGCACCGCGAGGCGCAAGTATGCACTAAAAACCATGTAGACTCCGTGACTCTCCCGGCGAGCAGCGGGAAGAAGAGAAAGTGGAGCTTTTCCGCTTGTGGGAGGTCTCAGCTGACGTCACACAGCATGCATCATGGAGGAGTAGCAGGGATGCTCCCAAACTTTCTGTTTCTCAACCAAGCAAAGAGCTGACCATGTCTGCACCGTCATTAGATCTCTTAGAAAAACAGCATCTTTAGTGTTTGGTTTGCAATATCTGCGTGTTTATGAATGATAGATTTGTGAAAACATTTGAGTTGTTCGAAATCAGATCAGAAATACTTTATTAATCCCAGAGGGAAATTGCTGAGTTATATTATTAACAGGTCATGATAAACTTTTTTAAACTTTTTTTTTTTATTATTATTATTATTATTAAATTAGTTTAAAATAATTTCCACCATGCTGCAGCGGTTATGGTGGATTTTGAGCTCCAAACCCTTATGCCATTATTGAATATGTATCGGCAGGATTCAGCTTCATTATTTATCATTTGTTTATCACTGACTCTGTTTATTTACACCTCTTTCTGTAAAGTCCTCTGAGACAACTTTGTTGTGATATAGCGCTATACAAATAAACTTGACTTGACTTGACTTGATTACTGAAAGGATGTTATCCACATGGACATTATAAATGTAGGCAATGTCAGGGTTGTAAATCTTGTCCTTGGAATTGGTTGTTTTACTGAACTGCAAATTCTAATGCAGCTTAGCAGAAAACAACATGGACCTAACATTGGTTTGTTAATGTTAGTTTACCTTCACTTCACAAAAAGGAATACCAGTTGAGGATTTATGTATTTCCTTTATTTATTTTAGGTCTGTCAAATAATTAAAAATTTAAAACAGAGTTTTAATTTATACAAATTTATTCATTATGATTAATCACCATTTGCAACAATGCTTGAAATATGCCTATTTTAACTGTATTTTATCAACAGAAGGCACAAGACAATACTCGCTTGGGATTTCTTCACTTTTATTTTACATTAGATGATCACTTTAGTTATAATAATCAGTTCAATATTACATCAAATCAAGAACTTAAAAATATATATCTCATTTGTGCAAACCTTTTCATGGGCAGTGTCCCTGCCTGGACGCCACCTAGCCCCCGTTAAAACCTTTTTAGACCCATCCCTGCATATCTAAAGAATAAATCCTTTTTACCACCTGTCAGCTACTTTGTTAGTGAAGGGTTCTGCTTCTGGTTTGTGTCTCAGAACCGGTTTGTCGATTATGCTCGTAATTTGGTCCGTATACGTTCAAATATTGTTTCATCTCAGAAACTTAGAGAAATTGTGTCAATCAATAGTTTGAACACATTATTTTACTGCACATTATCCCTTGGACTTATGTTATTTAGTGTAAGTTAAAAACCTCTGCAGTCCAGGGGAAATGGTATGCATTTATATAGCGCATAACTGTACCTGGAATGATACCCAAAGCATCTTGCTCAGGGACGGCAACCCTCAGGCTACAAGACTGAAAAGGGGTGGCAACACAAAACCGTTGGAGACAGATACTTACAATAAAAGAAAATTTATTTACAAAAGGTGTGTGTGTGTGCAAATAAATATATATGTATATATATGCGGGACGCTGTGAGGCAGTGGAGGGAATACTTCGAAGACCTTCTCAATCCCACCAACACGTCTTCCGATGAGGAAGCAGAGTCTGGGGTAGCTGGTGCTGGCTCTCCCATCTCTGGGGCTGAGGTTGCTAAGGTGGTTAAAAAGCTCCTCGGTGGCAGGGCCCCGGGGGTGGATGAAGTCCACCTAGAGTTCCGTAAGGCTCTGGATGCTATAGGGCTGTCTTGGCTGACACGCCTCTGCAGCATCGCGTGGACAGTTCCCCTGGACTGGCAGACTGGGTGGTGGTCCCTCTTTTCCGAAAGGGGGACCGAAGGGTGTGCTCCAACTACAGGGGGATCCCACTCCTCAGCCTCCCTGGTAAGGTCTATTCAGGGGTGCTGGAGAGGAGGGTCTTTTGGATAGTCGAACCTCGGATTGAGGAGGAGCAGTGTGGTTTTCGTCCCGGTCGAGGAACAGTGAACCAGCTCTACACTCTCTTCAGGGTCGTTGAGGGGACCTGGGAATTTGCTCAATCAATCTAAGGGAGTATGGAGTGCTGGACCCCCTTGTACGAGCTGTCCTTGTACGACCGATGTGATCCGCATTGCCTGCAGTAAGTCAGAATCATTTCCAGTGCGGGTTGGACTCCGCCAAGTCTGCCCTTTGTCACCGATTCAGTTCATAAATTTTATGGACAGAATTTCTAGGCACAGCCGAGGTATTGAGGGGATCCGGTTTGGTGGCTCAGGATTGGGTGTCTGCTCTTTGCAGATGATGTGGTTCTGTTGCCTTCATCGGGCCATGATCTTCAGCTCTCACTGGAGTGATTCGCAGCCGAGTGTGAAGCGGGCGGGATAAGAATCAGCACCTCCAAATCTCTGACCATGGTCCTCAGCCGGAAAAGGGTCTGATATTCGGGTCTACAATAGGGTCCTGCCCCAAGTGGAGGAGTTCACTATCTCGGGGTCTTGTTCACGAGTGAGGGAAGGATGGAGCGGGAGATCGACAGGCGGGTCGGTGCCGCGTCTGCAGTGATGCGGACGCTACATCGGTCTGTCGTGGTGGTCTCTCTATTTACCGGTCGATCTACGTTCCTACCATCACCTATGGTCACGAGTTGTGGGTAGTGACCGAAAGAACAAGATTGCGAGTATAAGTGGCCGAAATGAGTTTTCTCTGCAGGGTGACCGGGCTCTCCCTTAGAGATAGGGTGAGAACCATCTGCTTCCAACTAGATCTTGCTGATGTTTGTGTGTTGGTACGTCTCTCTATAGGTACTGTACTGTTGTACTTTGTCATATTACCATTATCCTAATTTCCTTATTTATAATATAATACTGTGGTAGTTTTTTTTGTTTTTGTAAATACTGAACCCTGTCAGGTTCGGCACTGACTAATCAAGACTGATGAAAGTAAGATTAAAATAAAAATATTTTAAACATCAAGGGCAGCCATTCATAGAACAAGTCTCCCTTGGAAGAGCAAATCTTTCCGGCAAAAAATGGCACACAGACCACTGTTCTGTATGTTAACACGCTGGACAGCACAGGAAGCTCGGTGATTCGAGAAGGGCTCAGAGTAGAGTCACTGCTCCTCCGCATCGAGAGGAGCCAGATGAGGTGGCTCGGGGCTCTGGTCAGGAGGCCTCCTGGACGCCTACCTGTTGAGGTGTTCCAGGCACATCCCACTGGAAAGAGGCCCTGGGGAAGGCCCAGGACACACTGGATGGACTATATCTCTCGGCTGGCCTGGGAATATCTCGGGATCCCTCCGGATGAGCTGGTGAATGTGGCCGGGGAGAGGGAAATCTGGGTTTCTCTGCTTAGGCAGCTTCCCCCGTGACCCGACTCCAGATAAGCGGCAGAAAATGGATAGATGAATACATATATTATATGTATATATACAGTACATATATAAATATCGATACACTGGATCGATACTGTAGGAATTGATCCGGTGTAACAAACTCAGATTTTTCGGTTGCACGGTCGGTCAGTGGGACCTGCCAGTGACCCTTCAAAAGAGCCAGCTTACTGACAGCAGCAGCTGAGGATGTGCTTAAGGGTTCCTCTTTTCTGGCAGAGGGGACAAGCTGGTGTCTCTACCTTCCCCCAGGTAAAGAGGTTAGATGGACTAGG
>JBAMHW010000018.1:17535101-17593424 GCA_037177495.1 Rhadinocentrus ornatus | reverse complement strand
ATAATTATTACATAAAATCTGAATTTTTACATGTTTACATGATTTTATTAGTAATATATATTATATTATAACACATTATAATACTTTTTTTTTGCATTCTCTTCAATGTCTGTAAAATCTTGGACATAAAAGTGACATTTATTTGGAAAACATAATGGGTAGAGGATTTACACATACATCCAGGAATGTGGCTTGTTGATATCCCTGCCCTGTACCAACAACTACACTATTGTAGAGATATTCACATGGAGATATATGTACACACAAACAACCTATAAAAAACATGGCTTGGCTAAAACCCTTTGGGCACGATTTTTTTCTCTGTAGGCTAAGTGGAGTCATCTTGACAATGTGGTGCAGCCTTAGCTTAAAAAACACAACTAATGTCAGCAGCATATGGTGGTAACTTTCTATGCCATACTGTATGCAATCAATGTGCTCCTCGAGCATAAAAAACACATCCTCAGACCTGATCCTCTTCCGTACAATGTACAGGACCTCCAGCAGTCTGATGGGCTGTGATTGTCTGGAACTTGCTGATGCCTGGCGAATGAGCTGCTCTGCTTCTCTGATGAGCCTCAGTGTGCCTTCTAGTCTTTCCACTAAATGTCTTTAATAACCTAAAAGTGCATTCCTTTTTGAAGTGATGTTTAGTTTTTAGTGAAATTGATGCAAAAGTGGAGTCTTTTTGGCCACATTGATCTTATATTTAGATTTTAGCACAACTGGCTAGTATTCACTGACGTTGCTTTCTTGTAAATTTGACAGAATTAAGTATAGAGTAGATGTACACACATCCAGATACAATGTGTGTGTGTACATTTGTGTCTGTGTGTGTTGAAGGGGATTTTTGCTCACCCAGGCCATGTTGGTGATGGCAGGCGTTTTGCATTTTAATGACAAATCAAGTATGCTAACTCGCATTTTAAAACGAAAGTGCTCTAAATGTCGCCCGGCTGTCAAAATGAGATGTAAGCAGTCTGATGAAAAGAGAACAAAGAAGACAAAGTAGGGAGGCCGGGTACACTGAGAAATGAAATAAAACCTTGTATGGCCTGTCAACTGTGTCGTTTTATATTCATATCTAAGGAACATTATAGTATTACTCTGCCGCTCAGGCCTCACTCATCTGTCTCTTTTAATTCGTCACAGACAGTGCTCTGTCTTTCAAGTTGCTGTATGTCAACACTGGAAGGGGCCTGCTAATTGACAAATGAGTGTCACACACATCAAGTGTTCCTTTTCTATCCATGCTAGGTAGAGTCGTGGTTGTTTGATGGTGAGGGGAGGAGGATGTATCTCCTATTGGCAGAAGCACTGTGAGCAGTATTAGACTGGTCCTAGAATGAGAAGTGACAACAGGAAGAGAGCCTGTCATTGTCTTGCCTAAGTGTTCAATCTGCAGAGATGCCGGTATGCAGATAAAGTGTCAGTTAGGAGGAGAGGATATGAAGCATTGGCATGTATGAAGTCCTCAAATCATTTAACTGGGAGCGCTGAGTGTGTACGTCTGGTAATAGTGGTGGCGTACTCTGTTCTGCTGAGGAAATGTATTCCATATCCTATCTATCAGGCATGTTTAGGCTGATATTCTAGGATAACCTGATCTGTGTCTCATAAATTAAGGAGTATGCAGAACTCTCCCACCCTTAAGAGATTTAAACCAGATAGATGAAAGGGACACGGTCTGGCAGGAAATAACTTATTCATATGGACAGTAATATTTTGTATCATTCAATGGTACTGGATAAAACTACCTTTTTAATTTTCACCGGGATGTTTTTTTTAAATTATGTACTACCCCTGGGAGAGTGGAAAGGTGACATGGAGCTGAGGATGTTATGCTTAATGGATTGCTTGTCTTGTTCTTCCGTCTTTCCAATTTGAGGTTATATCAGAATTTTCTTTTATGCAATTGTTGCAAACACTTTTCTATCTGTTGTGGACTGTTAAAAAGGTGCAGACAGAGAGCCAGAGTAGATGTAGGAGAAGTAGTGAGAAATATGTTCAATCAAAATTATGTGATATGGGATGGTTTAAGTAATTTAAATGTGCCTATGCAATATTTTAGACAGTATCTCCTATTGGCAGAAGCACTGTGAGCAGTATTAGCGATTTCTGCCTCATCGCGCAAGTTCCATTGAAAATGAATAGAGAAGGAGCGATGTCGCCTCCCGTGTGTCCAGCCCATAACTTGAGAGGTGTTTGCATCTGGAGTTGAATTAAGCCAAAGCGGCTGGAACTGTGGGAGGAGTCTGCAGCAGAGCGCAGCGCTGCAATGCCAGTGGCGCTCGATTTGCAGCTGAAAACAGCACAAGAGTAAACTGCGAAGGAGCAAAATAATCAGACCATTTCATTTTTATGATCGTTGAAAACCCAGATCGTAATTGTGATTAAAATTCGATTAATCACACAGCCCTAATGTAGAAGCAGACCAGTGTCAGCTTAAAACAGACCAAACAGTGCCAGTGTGAATGCGTCCTGAAAAAACCTGAATCCTGGTATTCACAAGGATGTTTACATTGAGACTTTTCATTTGTGCAGATCAGTCATCCTACATAAAAACTTTTCATTTTTCCATAGCTAGGCAATTATTTTTTTACGAATTGCCTTCAATTAACACAATTATTTAAAACTGGACTAATGTAGATTTATTTTAATTGGATTACAACGAATTGGCTTGAAATGTACTTTGTAAAGTAGTCTGTCAGCTTCAGCCACACAATACTTTGTTTTAAGTATAACTTGGATAGTATAAATAAATAAATACAATAAAGGCTGCAGAACCATCACTGTCAGGAGCTGCCATCAGCCTTCCAGAGCATTTCACACCTCCTCTCCTTTTCAGTCAAGACCATCTTGGGGTTTAGGATTCTGAGTGGAAGAGAACATCTTTATGTTCTTTTTGTTCACATTATATATACTAGTCAGTGATGCCATTCCTTTTATGACTGCGTCACATTTTTTATTGTATATCTCAAGATGGATGGTGTGCCACTGACAGAGATTTACAGGCCTTCAGCTTGCAGTGGCTGAGCTTTAGAAGGGCCTGTTGACATCTAGCCAACACTTTGGAGGAGGAGAATAAAAGCTGACATTTTATTGGGTCTAAGAGAGAGAGAGAAGAGCGTTGGAGTTCGGGGGCAGGGAGAAAGGGAGCAAAGCAAGAAAGAGATTCTGTTTCTGTACTTTATATTTTTCAGCATTGCCAGCTGTCATGGGAACCATGCTTAAAAGGGGGGATTTATTGGGTATTATTTAGAAACCTGTCAGTGTTAATGACTACAGCTATGATTTCAATTATCACCCACTAAATATAGCTTAATTCACTGCCTTGCTGGCCATAATGAGCCACCTTGACATAGTTTTTCAAAAATTCAATACCATGCTATTTTAATATTTTATGTTGACCACTGATTTAATTTTCCTCCCTGGTGCTTGGCATGTGGCAAGGTCCCACTCCCTCATGCACAATTGGATAGTCAGAGCTATTGAGTTCAAAGCTGTCCCCGGGATATATTTTTTTCCATTGACAGAAATCCAATTAGTTTTAGTACACAGTCTGGCTGAATAAAAAGGGTCCTAAAATCTACAATATGTTTCCTTGGTGTTTTAGCAGAGTGCAAAGCCAGTGATGGAGCTTTATGATTTAAACTGATGGGGCCAATTGGACATACTCCCTTTTTCTTTTTGGCAAGTGAAAAACAAACTGTTCATACGTCTTAGTAATTTTGATAGGCATACCAGATTCTTTTGATTTTGTGTAAACATCCACTGCACAGTGCATGCACTGGCTAAGATCTTGACTCTGGAACATGTTTAAACATTTATTAAATGCTTTACAACTACTACACAAATTCTGCCGCAACACCATGTAAATATGAGAGAGGGGAAAAAGTCAGATGTATAATTCATTAGTGACATGTTTAGTAAGTAGACCACTTGGGGAGAGTTAATGTGAACTCAGGTTTTGACATGATCGTGTGCATTTTTAAGCGAACATTAAAGGGGAGATGATTAGGACTGACACTTGGCTGTCAATTGTGAGCTTGCTTCCTAGTGCTGATATTATTGGGGAATTTTGATAATGCTTTTCCTAAACCCTCTCGCTCTGTGACAGTGATTTTAAAGTACATAACACAAGTCTTTTAGGATATACACCAATGTGTGCATTTTCCACATTTAAAAAAGTGAAAAAGGGCAAAAGCTTATGCTTTAGTAATCTGTCCCTTTAAGCCCATAATTCAAGTACCGTTTATGTTCATCCCATCACATTTAGCCATCTCCTTGATTGATGATGTAAGCAACTGGAAGGCATGGAACATATTAACAGAGCAGAGAGGGGCAGCCATACTTCTACTTCCCTTGGCTAAATCCCAGGTGTGGAAGAAAAGAGGAGGAAAAAAAAAGAAAAGGTTTGGAGTCCGTTTTGGCCAACGAACAAAGGAGCTTCCTTTGGTATGGTCTGAACAGTTTTGGTTGCTTCATGGCTTTCAATCTCCCACAGCCTTTTCTGGAGGGCCCTGGGGTGAAAAGTGAAGACAGATATATGGCTGTATTCATGCCAAGTTTTTAGAGAATGATTGCAGCTTTTGCCATGTTTTGAATTTTAGGGGATGATTTTTTTAAGAGGGGCTGCTTGATAAATTCTGTCAGTGTACAAATAAATCCTACGGCCATAAAAAGCAGTTGGAAGCTGCTATTAGAGAGCAGCCTTTGAAGGCCTCACTGTTTCGTAAACATCACTTTTATATATTTGTGAATATGAGAGACTAGTGTTATATTTTAGCGTCTTAAATTTTTGCCAAGTTTAATCATACTTTGACGCTCTTGATGTAATAAACTACAGTCCATACAGGACATCACATTAGTTTGTCCTGCAATTTCATACCCATAACAGTTTTCATGGGTGAGTCCTCGTATTTTCCTACACTTCTGTCAAATGGCTTAACCATCTCTGGCCCTGGACAGCTGTGCCACATTCTCAGCACAGCTGTAACTCATTTCCTGTTTCCATTTTAGATAAGCTTACTCACATCTTTCACAGCTTTCACTTGTAAAAACCACTGCCTGTTCTTACAAGCTGCCTTTCGTAGAAGCTGATACTGGTCCGACAGGAAGGTTTGCCACAGATAACTGTGCCTCTGCTCGACAATCTTGCCCTCTCCTACTTTATTGTTTACATTTGCTTGTTGTATTTGTGAAGCTTGGAGAATAAGTTTAGAAAAGTGTAGTTGGGAATGAGCTCAGAAATCAAGGGCAAACAATGATTCTTTTGAGGCTACATCTGACATCCATCAGCATGGAAATATGTTTTAATGGTCAGGCAGGCTGCAAGACATCAGTGAGCTGTTGCCTCATTTTTCCACCCAGGGACATATTGAGATAAGAAACAGTGATGGCATGTTTCATGTCCATTCTGCTGACATGTCTTTACTGTAAAACTTAAAGGAACAACCCTTCCCATTCCAGGCTCAACAAACTGTGTAGCACAGTATTGCCATTGTCTTTTCCTTCTTTTAAAACACTGTTTACCCATTAAGATAAATGCACTGACTCCCATCATACTGGCTCTTCTGCAAGCTGCTAACTGCACTATTAGCTAACAGAATGATTATTTGAACAACAGACCAAATAGTTGTCTGATCTTCTCTGCCTGTCCAGACGTTTGGTGATGTTCAAGAATTTATCCCCAGTGGTAACGGCAAGATAGCTTTTGTACTGGGGGCACTGTAGAATTTCTTTATTTTTCTCTCTCTGTCTGGATCCCAGGCCCCTGGGTCCTCCATAGCTCAGAACATGTCTGTACTCAGATGTTTCAAAACACCAAACAGCAGAGGAAGAAGAGGAGGAAGAAGAGGGGATAAAGGAGAGACGAAGGGAAATGGGAGGAGGGTGAGAAATCCTCATAGGGATGAAGTGTACATGTACAAGCAGACCAGGCAGAGAGGCCCAACAGGGTCTATAGACTCATGATCTGAGGGCCGTTTGTGTGCCAGTCAGATCAAAGTCTGTGGAAGAGCAGGAGAAATCCCTTTTACCTTCTCTGACTAAGGAAACCTTTATTGGCAGCTAGGTGAAAGGAGGGAGGAATTAAAACAGAGGGCTGCACTAAAATGTTTCAACTTGTGTTGGGTTTCATTGTTTTTGTTTCACTTCAAGTAGAACACTGATCCTTCCTAAGACAGTGTTGTTCATACAGTTTCGGACTACACATGCAGAATTTTAATGTCAAGATTTTACAAGCATATTGATCAACAAAACCATTTGATACTTAAATAAATAAATAAATAAAAGTGACGAGGCTTACAACTAGTGGTTTCATGTCATATTATTTCCACAAGGATATTTTAAAATTGTGTCTCAAATAATGACAGGAGTTTTTTGCAGAGCAAACAGGAGTGTTTTCATGGACTATTATAGAAAATTTGTTGTCATTGTTTATTGATTACCCTAAAGCATTCCCAATTGTCAAAGGAAACTCATGAAATCATGCTTCTACAGTAAATAAAAGCAGGCAGATATTTACTGGCTTAGGTGTAGAGTATGGGAAACAATCTATTACTGAAATGACTTAGTGTGTGTTTTTATGAAAATGTGGGATGATAGATTTACATTAGACAAGTTCCTCCTCAAACACAAAAGGTAGTGCAAAGGTAAGGTGCAGCCTTTTCTCAATTTGCAGTGATCATAGCCCATCAGCAGGTGTCTTGGGGGTCATTTGAGTGGCTAGATGACAATTTAGTGTGTGTTGGGGGGCGTTGTGATTAGGTTTAAATATCTCTTTTCAACAACAAATTTTGAATTGCAGGAAATAGATGCTCTACACAAGCACCCGTTTTCAAAGATAACTCAAGGGTAGTGGCAACCTTTCAAGCTCTGGCAGAAAATACAGTTTGACTAGACATGTAGCACCTGCAGTCCTCCAACAAGCAAGCCAGGAAGCCTGGTCAGCTGGACAACAACACAAAGGAACCACAATTCTGAATACAAGTTTAAAGTTCTTGTGCAACAGGGTTTTTCAATCCCCCATTCCCAAAAAGGAATCACATCTTAACAAAACAATCTCTGACACAGTGTACATGCAACTCCTTTGACAGGACTGGCATGTAAGCTCATAAGAGATTCCTGCCCTTCAATGTACAGGTGAAGTAGCTCAATTTAAATGCAACAGTGACGTCTTGATACAAAAAGTCTTTGGCCATTCTTCGGTGAAAATCGGCTCAATTTCGTAGATGTCCTACCAACTCCAGTTTTTGTCAGGTCTAGACAAAAACCAGCGACATTGGTGTTTTGTAGCAGTATACTCCACAAATCATTCTGATGCGTGTGTTTTTCTTAGTATAGTCAGCAAGTAATTGTTTAATACCGGTGCTGTCTTAGCTAGCTCAGCTTTTACCTTCATGAAAACAAAGGATTAGGTTAAACAAAGGAGGTAGAACACTACAAATGTTCTACTGTCAGTGACTTTATATTGCAGTGTACTGTATGAAAAAGAGACATATTTGTTTTAAAAAAAAAATCTATTACATAAGATGCATGGTGTGTGGCCGCACAGCAAGAAGGTCGCTGGTTTGAGCTTTGACTGGGGGGAGGTTTGAACAGTGGCCTTTCGGTGCAGAGGTTGCATGCTCTCCCTGTTTATGTGTGGGTTCTCTTTGAGTATTCCAGCTTCTTCCCACCGTCCAAAGACATACATGTTAGGTTAATTGGTCACTCTAACTTCTCCCTAAGAGTGAGTGTCAGTATAGTTGTTTGTCTCTCTGTGTTGGTCCTGCAATAGACTGGCAACCTGTCCAGGGTGTGCCCTGCCTCTCACCTGCTAATTGCTGGGATAGGCTCCAGCCCCCCATGACCCTGAATTGTACTGAGTGGTATAGAAAATGAATGAATGAAAAGCTATTGTTGAATTTATGCATATTGATTTTTTTTATCATCATTTCAGAGTGATATGACTGAGGGAGCATGAAATCCTTTTAGCTTAAGTTAATCAGCTAAATAGGCTACTTGTGAGGCTTTATGACAAATTCAGTCATCCAATTAAGTCATATTAATTTGTTGCAGAAACTGTTTTTTAATATTTAGGCTACACTGGGTTTCACTTAGTGGCCAATAATAAGAGTCAAGTTAGACATAAAACACATCCTATACACAGCTGTTGCTTCCTCAGAATGCCAGACAGCCTGTCATTCATCCTCTTCATACTTGGAACATGTAGTGAGTGTATCCTTCCACCAGCCTGGCTGTTTAAATTAATTATTAGTTTTATAGCGAACCCTGAGGCCTTGCACAGGCAGCTAATCCCTGCAGAGGGTTAATCCAACCTCACGTTACAGAAAATCAATGTTGGTCTTTGGTGTAGGCATGCCATCAGGGCACAGGGACACATGTCAGACAGGCCTCCTGATTTTTTCATGAGGTGTGTTTTTTGAAGTGGTTGAGCCAGTGCTGGATGCTCGAGGTGGCCAGAATTGAAAAGAATACCCGGAAGCGCTAGAAAAGGCTTTCTTTTTCTCATGGGATGCCAGTGATGTGAGTGTGTGTGGGTTTGTTTTTATGAATTATTTTAAATATAGTAGATAATGAGGTAGAGAGTACACATGCTGTCACATATATGGATTGTAAGCTTTTATTATTAATCTATAGAGATGATTACAGCAATAGTGATAGGCATGTCTCATGTCTGTTTTTAAAAATAAACCACAACCACTGTATCTCTGTAACAATAACCTTGTTGTAATCTCTGATGATAGATGTGTGTGGTGGACGAGTTCCCTGCATTTGTTAAGGATTTGAAGGGATTTAATTTGTGATCAAGTAGTTCGAGTTATGTCAGGCTTTACTGCTATGTTGACTGAGAACTGGTGCCAGTTGAGTCTGTCTGTAAAACATCAGGACAGGCAGTTTACCTCATAATTTGATGAAAAGAAGGGATTGGAGCAGTCATTTTGAAAATGTCAATTTGTGTCTTTTTAGTAATAAATCTTATCTTATGACCCAAAATGATAACATCCTATCTTGCCTTGGCAATGATATGAACAGTCTGTGATTTGAGATCAGTTTAATATCTTGTCAGATTTGATACATGGTAGAAATTGAAACCACCATTCATTTTCTTTTACCCTGTCAGGGTTTAATACCATTCAGAGAAGATATGAATATTTCTCATTCCTCAGTCTGATTTCATATTCTCAACTGTCTGTCAGTAATTGGAGGATAGAGAGCCAGAGATGATCTGACCCAGTCCCCTACTTTTGTGCACCTCTCATCCTGCCTATTAGTTTTGGCTTACCATCTTTCTCTCTCCGTCACTGAGACTGGCAGCTGGAGATAATAGCTTTCATAATGTGTGGAGCTTCATTCCAAGCTCCTCTGTGTTTCTCTTCATGAGAGAACAAAAAGATGTCGAACCAAGTCAGTTGATTCATTTCTTCTGTTGGGATATTAATGAGAGGAACAGTGCTGTCTCAAGCTTTTTGTGACAGGCTTCAAAGTCTCATACAAGATGTCTTGTTTGTCTGTAGAGTTCACATACGCATTAATTTCCGTTTACACAGAGGCAGTTGGTTAGCGGGGCTAGCACATTTATTCTTAACATTTGTTACCAAGTTTGTTTAATGTTTGTTTACAGAGGAAGCAAACTGATGCCATACTGCCAATAAAAGCTCTTTTAGCTGATTTTATTGTGGGCTTTACACCATTTACAACATATAACCTAAATATTGTTTGCTGTGAGTTGGTTTTCATGAAGTGAAAGCTTTGTGGACTAACTGTAGCTTGGGTGGGGTTGCCACTAACAAGGAAATTACATTAAAAGAAAATCTTGTTTCTTGTCATGAGACCAGTGGCTTTGACTGTTATACTGTATCATCACATGTAAAGCAACAGTGCCTTCAAACCAAAATGATCACATTTATCTTGCATACATCTGTCCTACATAATGATTAATATAACAGATAAGGAGAGTGTTCTAGAAAAAAGATATTTCAGACTTGTGCAGCTGTTCTGGTGTTGCTCCTACCCCATGCTGTTTAATAAATACCAGAATCAAAAATCTCCTGTGACAGCAACAACTGTTACAGTGTCTCATCACATGACATGAACAGCAAACTAAATCAAAACAATGACTCTGGGAATTATGATTTTCTTTCCAGGTACTGTGTACACCTGCTAGGCTTTAACCCTCAAGATGTGTTGTGGGCTACTTGAAGTTCATGCACAACACTTGCTGTTTCTTTCATAGTGCAAACCTGTGATTGACAGTTTTAATTCTTAACTGTGTGGTCAGACATGTTTGTTAGGGAAACTTGCATTTGTTGTGAAAAAAGGTGACAGATCAGTAAGGACATGAGCTTAAATTTTCCAAACATCTTCACAAATCTTTATAAAGCAGCCTTCAGAAACATAATTTCCACTTTGCTTTTCTTATAAACAACTATGTAGCTTTCACCTTTGGTAAATATCCCAAGTAAAAAAAAATGCATGGTTAAACATTCATATTTTATGACTACACAAAGTAAAGTGGAAGTAGAAGAAGACCTTTTGGAAAAAGTTCTTCCTGTTCACAGATGCCTGTATAGTTGCGTATTTGCCTTACATGCCTTTGATTAAAGGTTGTGAGAGCAAGGAGACATTTTTTCTGCTGTATGGGTCTCTTTGCCAGCTTGGCAGCAGCACTAGCATTTAAATGCCCATTAACAACCTTTTAACTGTCAAGATCTTTTGAAATATGGATATTTGCTTTCCTCGCTGCTTCAGAGCCACGAAAAATTAATTTTAATAGCACAAGTGTTGGTATTAATGTTCCTCTATGAGCAGTAGGCTAGCTGCAGGCCATTCTAGTGCAAAGAAGTTTGCCAATGCTGTGTGATTAAGAGTGCAGTAAAAGCTTAATATATGTTTCTTCTCATTTGTTATCACTCTTTTAGTACTTTGACTGACTACAGCATGTGACAAATGGAGGGAAGCCTCTGCATTTCCTGAGTGTGACACTATCTATCTATTTGTCAGCTTTGCTCTGTGTTGACGTGATGTCTCCTCTGACAGCACATCCAAAGTCAGCTTCTTAGTCCTGTGCAATTTCAGCAGCAGAGGGAAAGGTGTTTGGGATCTGCATTTTAATCGCGGCCTGTTTAATGTTTGCCCCCTGACAATCTGGGCCAGACATCATTTTAATGGTATGTACAGTGATAAAGCCAATAAAATGTCAGGATGATTGATAATCTGCACATTATAGCAATATGACTTTCCAGTTCTCCTCTGCGCTCCAATGATGGTTTCCAAATTGAATTCTTTGCGTGTGCGTGTGTGTCTGTATGCATGCACATTCACATGGCATACATGTGTGTGTCTTTTCTAAATCTTAGGTGAGGAGAAAACAAAAGAAATCTTGTTAGTTTCTAGTGAATCAGTTTTTAGTGCTTATGCAATCCATTATTTCTAAAGTAACAAACCACATCGGCTGAACACATTATCTCAGAACTTTTGGAATCGTGTTTATCTGGAAAATATGGAATGGGAACAATTACCAGGATGATTACCATATTTCTTCTGTTAAATAAATGATTTGAAATCTTGCTTTCCTCTGGGTGTCAGAAGTAGTGAATGTATGAAACAGCTCTATGAGTGTTTCATATCAAAGCTGGCTTATTTTTGTCTACTGGGAGTGGAGGTAGGGAAAAGGATGCGGTCCAAATCTCTTGACTTATGAACTTGTCAAAATGCAGGTGGACATTGACATGCCACAGATGCTGGTGTAACAATCAACAGGTTATTTAGTCTTTAACCATTTGTCTTGATGGTTTGTAATATGACAATTCTCTTGTGTGTGTATCTTCCTGTGGAGAATATAATCATGTGAGAGCTGTGGAGTCCTTTAAATGAAAAAAAAAAACAAAAACAGTATATACATATTTTATATCAGATCTCAATGATTTAAATCCTTTAGAGATAAGAAAGCTATGTTTCACTGATTTATTGCTTGCTATTTGCAAGCCAGCAGCCATCAGTTAGAGATTGACAACACATGTTAGCCAGTGGTGCAGTCAGTGTCTCCTTGGACTTATGAAACAGATCGTTTTTATCTTCAGTAAAGTCAGAGCAGTGCTACCTCTGACTGCCAGTCATGGAAAGCTCTTTGTTTTATGTAAATGGTGATTGATGACATGTCTGGCACAGCCTGCAGTTTTGACAAAAAGTATTGATGGCTGCTTTCAGTAAAGTGTTAGTCCAGGTGACAGAGCAATCCATTTTAAGATGAATGTGTTAGCTGTAGTGGCAGAGCGACTGAAACAGGAAACTCATCAGCACTTTCTGGAACGAGTTCTGTATTTGTAACTCCATGATCGCTTGCTCCTGTGCCACAGCATCACAGCGGCGGGTGCCAACACTTGCAGTGTGGATTGTCACTCTTTGCAGCTTGATTTCTGTAGTCATTCCATTCTGTTTTTCCTAAAATTGAAAGCTTCATGTATTTGTTACAGCAGAGAGTTTGTCGTCATTTGATGCCAAACCTGCTGTAGAGAATCAGTGACAGTTGATCTGACAAATGTCTGAGTTGAGCTGCAGGTAATATAATGCACAATACTTAAATTATAAAAACAAACAAACTAACAAACAAACAAAAAAAATGTATAAGTTATTTCAGTTTTCCTAATGGCTAACTTTTGTACTACAATGACAACAACAATAAGTACACTGTAGGGCTAGGTGATATGGCCAAAAAAATAAATAAAAAAATGTATGAGTTTGCATGTAAATGTGACCTTGTATGTAAAAAGATTTTTTTGGCATATCCCTTTGCCAGAAAATGCACTCCCACCTATTTCTGATTGGAAGGTTTCTTTTCATGGTAGGGGTGCTTATTTCAGCACAACACTGGTCCGTGTTTACAACAGTTTAACCAAAGAAAAGTGGGAGGACTTCACTCTACAGAAGTCGGCATGAACATGTTGGAGATTTGGTCTTGAAAGTTGATGTTTGGCTGCTTCAGGTTATTTTTATAACCTACATAATATAATCACATGACCAAGAGAATTTCATGTGTGTCAGGTCAGTTGAGAGCAGTCATTGTCTCCCACTCGGCAGCTTATCTACTGAAGTGTTAACATAAATCAGTTGTTATTTCATCATTGGTATAAACAGCCTTTAAATTAAGTGTGCAACATGCTGTTAGTGGTTCTGTATCTGAAGTTAAAAAAACCCCGAACTAGCTTCTTTCTTTACGAACAAGAACCATCTAGTCCAGCTACTGTATTTACTTTTGCATTGGGTGTGTGGGCACACGCATGTGTGTGTCACTCCAAGCCCAAGGAGGAAGCCCAAGGAGAGCGTTTGTGGTGCGTATAAAAGGGTAAAGAAAATCCTGTTTTTACATAAAACACAAGTTATCATAAATTGGCAAATTCGAATTAATCAATAAAATCGATATATATTGCCCGACCCTACGACTGTAAGAACTATATGTCGACTCAGTTGACCGCACTCTGTGACATTACTATGTTTGAGGTGTAAAAATAAATAGGTTTTTCCACCTTTTGTAAAATTAAACTTTAAATGAATTCTGCCACTGGTATCGAATCTGAAGTCACAAAAGTTAGTCAGCCTCTAATAACTGACAGCACAAAGCCTTTTGGGAATTTTGGGACTTCTTGTTAGATCCTGTGTTTAGGTTTGTTTTGTGTATGCATGCACGCCTTTGGAATTACTGAGGAAAGGACCACTGTGACCATCTTATTGGAAAATTTTTGTTTATTTATTTCTCTAGTCATTCTATTGTAGGTTTATTTTGATACTATTATCGGTTTGAGTTTGAGTCCTGTAAGATGATAATCCCTGTAATAATTTTTTTTCACAATGATGGAAAAATGTCCAAGCCCAAAGGCAGCACAGTGACTCCAAAACATGATGCAATGTTTTCTTATCTGTTATTGTCCAACAAAGACATTTAATCTTTCATCGAATGTTTCGGGTCATGGAACTGTGATCAAATGACAGGGTTTCAGTATACAACTACAGTAGAAAGATCTAAGTTTCTGCATACAGTGTTTGGTCTGGAATGATGTCAGCAAGAAAAGGACCCCCAAAATGTCAAGTCCCAGATATGCCAAAGGAAACTGGCAACTGTATATAATAGCTTACACAGACCAACTTGGCTTCCTTCACATTGGGATGATGTTTTCATGTTGGTATGCAATGCTGCATTGTCCTCCTAAACTGCACTGTTAGTCATCTTAGTGACTAATCTTCCATTCTAAGGAGATTAGGCAAAGTATGAATGATGCTTTTGCTAACTGTGAACTGATCAAAAATGTTGTTGTTTTTTTTTTTTGTAAATTGTATGTGCTCTTTTGTAATCAGCAAAAGCTTGTAGTCAATTTTAAAAATAAATGATTGTGTTTTTATTTTAGCTTATACCTCCTATCATTTAAGATAAATTATTTACTTTAACTTGGATAGAAATAAATGGGCTCTTAATTCTATCAACTGAAACTGATTGGTAAAGTGGATCTCTTGAAAGTAATGGTGACTATAATATAAATGCTTGAAATTTATTTATTCATAGACTTATTTAAAAATCTTACACTTCTCAGCTAAAGCTAATGCTAACAATTAAAAAGAAGAATAAATGCACATTTTTTTTGTGTGTGTTAAGATTTAAAGATAAAGCAGCACATGCTTTTTGATCCTTTACTTGACCAATAATGTTTTAACTAAAAGAGGGCCCTAGGAACATAACCAGTTTAAAAATGAAGAAAAAAACACTGTGATGCCTTGTCAAAATATATCTGTCTGTCGGTTAGGGCTCATTTACTGCCTTTGGGACCTGTGGGAGATTTTTACAGCCACTAGATTTGCTTGAATAAGATAATGGCATCATGATCTACGGAGCTAATTCTCCATGTTTTCCCTGACTTTAGGATAGCAAATATGCATTAACATTAGCTCTCTATGGTTTTATACTCTACAGTAATGTAATTTTACTGATGATGCCACTATCAAAGAAAAGTTTACTTTTGGATCTGTGTTGTGACGAATGTTTAATTCAAGTTAGCCAGAAACGGCAGATACCTGACAAAATCTTATTCTAAAACTCTAAGTTTGCATGTCTTAGGAAAAACTATAATAACTACTCTAAAAAGGGACCTAGTGCTGATGTGTGTCTGACAAAAGCAGTTTTAACAGATGCTTCAAGGGGACCTTAACCCATGAAATCACGCTGTCCTGCATCCAGAGCCCCACCTTCTAACTGCTGTATAAATAGATTCTCGTGACAGGGTAATTCATCTCTGGCCATGAAAACATCAGCTTTAAAAGACAGCTCGCTGAGACCCTGCGCTTGTTAGGGGCCAGATCAGCAGCCCAGATGCCTGGGATGTAAACTCATGAAGAGAAGATTAATTTATCTGTCATCCCTGACTTTGACAGTTGTTGTAAATTTGACTCTGGCCTCTGCACATGGAAGGGAGTGGAGGGGCTGAGGGGGGAGAAATGAGAGACGAGTAAAGATATGGAGAGGAGTGTGACGAGAGAGGATGGCATTAACGAGGGAGGGGTAAGGTAGGGGTGAGCGTGTGTCAAAAATTTCAAACATACAGTATTGACAAGTGAACTCACTCACTTGCTGCTGGTGTGTACCTGGACCACATCTACAGCTGCACCACTCCAGATGATGTGTTTGGAAGCCTATTGTTCGACTTTTGGCAGTGATTCTAGTTAACGTCTAGCACCCTTCCTCCTCAACATTTTCCACTGCTTCTCTTTTCAAGATGGTGGTCGCATAAGGCACACAGGAAAATGAGTAGCGGTGGTGTCAGGGAAGCCATTTGGGGTCTGATTGATGGTTGCATTCGAGCCACGACGGCCATGTTCTCTGAACTCCCGATGTGCAAGCCATGCTTGGCGTTTGCAGAGAAACAGGAGAAGTTTTTTTAAAAAGTTAATGCGACTGCCAGACACATTGCATAATATCTCTCATCATATCTGTGTCAGTGTTTCAAAAAATAGATGGTGAATTGTGATGCACAAAATATTTGGGTTTGAAGGGGGGGGTATTGAAGCAATCATCAAAATCTTATGATTGACTCAAATTGTACTCATAAATCAGTCGATGTATTAGGAGTAACTTGGGGGCTTTTTATTGTCACGTCAAGGTCTTTAAATGTGAACTGAACTATTTACAACGTATCTAGGCCAGATTGCATTTTGGCTTGCTTTGTACATTATGTGTTTCTGCTGAAAGCAACCATCCTTTGAAAAACTTCTCTGTACAGCTGTTTTTTTCCCCACAGATGCTGATGGCAGCAATGCAAGCCTTTTTAGCTTTTATGGAGCTACAGATGTGGATGTAGATATGACCTTCTGCATAGATGCAAGACTGGTGCTGTCAATAAAGAACGCCTCTGAGCTCTGCTTCTGCATAAGAATTATGATGTCTCCTTTTGCCTCTATTTGACCTCTCTTGCTGTCTAGAGGCCTGCCATAACTGCCACTGACTTTGCAGCAGCTGCCCTTTTAAATGATACACACAACGTATCGCTAATTTATTTGTCTTAGCTTTTGAAGAGTGCACTTTTTAATAAATTTATCTTTTTTTTATCTTTATTTGTTGTGTGTTTCATTTATTTACAGAACATTAAAGCAATCAAAGTTCATTTAGTTTTAAATAACCCTTAATGTGTGATTGGACCTAAGGGAAGTAACAAATATAGCTCACGATATCTTGAGCTGTTATTGTGGATTAGCATGCTAATAGGCTTTTGACTTGATTTGACAGACCTTGCTTTCCCCAGGAGAGGGCCAGCCTCGAGCCAGAGAAGGGTTTTGTAGGAGGGTTAGAAGGGAAAAGGGAGGGGGAGAGGGAAGAGAAGGGAAAAAAAGGGGGGATTTAAGAAGGCCCAAGTTGCCGGGTGGATGGGGGAAACGTAAGTTTGAAAAAGTGTGGAATATATTCCCAATTAGCATGTGGAAGAAAAAAGGTTCTGACAGGAGAGGTAACCCAGTCAGGATAAATATGGTGACTTCACAGTCTCTCCTCCTCCCCTTTAGTCTGTCAGTCCCAACAGCTGTGGATTTAAGAACTCTTTTCACCTAAAAGGAAATCAAAAGATAATCCAGAGTTTGATGTTAGGAGAAACTCTTGAGTTAGAGGGGAAAAGGGGTCACCGGTGTATAGGGCAATGGGTTTAAGCTGTAAACCCTTCACAAAAGGTTCTGACAGAGCAAGTTCCTCCCCAATCCCTCTAAGTGTATTTGGAAAGTTCTGAGCACCTTCTCCGTGCATGACTAAACCTACTAAAGAATAGGGAGATAAAGGAAATCAGTGGGGTTTTAGGCAGAGCTTTAATTTTACTGCGAAAACAAATATCTGTTATCAATCAATGAGGTGAAATTAAATCCTCTCACCTGTTTAGGATAATTTAAATAAGCTATCTGCATTTGACTGCCAATCCTCTCAAAGTTTGTCAACAACAATTGTTGGTATTGTTAAGGTTTTTGGCATCTTATTCCAAGCGGATAATGCACCTGACAAAAGATTGGTTTAGATATATTCGAGAAAGACTTGATTCAGCTTATTTTACTTCTGAACGTTAATACGTAAAGTTGCTCTTGAATGTAAGAAAGCCTGGAGACGTGAGTTAAGTGAAGTGGGATCTGTCTCTGTACTTTTTCAGGCTGATAGTAAACATTAGTCTTCAGTCAAAATTCTTTTGGCCACTTTTCCTTCCAAGGAAAAAGCTGCAGTACATCTGCATTAGGAGATAATACCTTTACTGAAGATGGCAGCTGACCTTGAGAATCTGAGATTCCAATAACCTTGCTATGATCCCTTGAACCCCAGTTATCCCGGCTAGGTGCACATGTGTACAATTACACACCAGCAGACACACATAACACTGCATGTGGCACATTTCGCTCCCTGAGATCCACACAGCAAAGGACCTTTCCCCCCTTTCCAGACAGTTTCATGCAACTGGCAGCTATGGTATTGCTTGAAAGCATGTTTGCTTTCCATAAGAATGTCATTTTCAGTGATAATGTTCTGGAAGGAAGGAACCTGGCAGGAGCTGCGGGGGGGATCTGTCATTTGGTGCCAAAACTCCCGTTCTGGATGATCCAGGGGCTTGCCCTGGGGGACAGCTCAGGGCAGAGTGGGCCAAAGTAATGTCATGCTATGGAAAAATGATTAATCTATCCTTGTCTATCCTTTATTCCACAAGGAAGATGTGCATTCGGATAAGTGGCACAAAGAAGCATATGTTACATTAGGGTTTTGCTAAATTGCCTGATCATTCTAATTTAGGGGTAACAGAAAACAGAAACTAAGCAAATAAACATATTTAGGTTAATAAAACTGTGTGAAATAAGCCACAGTTGAGGTGTTGCAGTGTTTTGCAACAGTTTGGTTGGAGTACCAGTTTACAGTGAGCTAAACTCATGGGATCTTTGTACCCTTTTAGAGGTGGTATGCAGTGCACATAAAGTATCCAGGGTGAATATCAGAGCTGAGAGCCTCACCATAAATACACAGGTCAGAGCTGTCAGCTAGAACACTTCGGGGTCTGCCTTCTCTTTTTTAGTTTTAATCCATACATCATGGGGTGAGTGAGAAACAGGCAGAGATGCCGTGGTGTAGCACAATAACAGATTGGAAAGAGCAAGGAAAGCAGGAGAAAAACAGACTCTGAAGTGTGTGTGAATCCATAATAGCACCACTTAATGACACAAACTCTCTTCCCTTGCTGACGGAGAGAGAATAAGCTTCCTCCTAGGGCCCACTGTTACAAAACAGAAGACAGTAGGGCTTTGACAGCTCCAAGTGTCTAGGGCCAGGAAAATAATTGATAGCAGGCTGCCTGCATCCAAGGTCCTTTAGCAGTAATTGCAAGCAGAATCTGACTCTCTGATCTCACCAGTGGTATTGGCTATGCCAGAGCAGCCTGGCTTTGACAGATTGCCTTCCTGCAGTAATAACTTAGGCATGTTCCCTGTTTTCTCACACAAGGCCATACAGCGCTGTCTCCACCACAAAACTAGCCCAGTATCATCAGTGATTATTTTATATGTGCATTTTTCTTTTAGCTCTTGGCAGATTTTTTTGACAGGACGCTCTTCGAGTAATGGTTTTGCCTGTAACCAACAGCTCTGCATATTGTTTTCCATTTTAATTTCTTGAAATTATTGTTAAAAAAATGCTGTCCACATGTTGACTAACATTTGCGAGACAGAAATTGTTCAGTGAAGCTTGCGAGAAACAAATGGAATTTGGAGCATATTTTTGTTAATGCAAAATCAGACATTTATTAAACTTTAAAGGAAGTAAAAATCATTACAGATCAGCTGTGAAGCAGTTTTTTTAAGTAATAAAAAAGAATTTCTTAACACTTTCCGTAGCTGTTGCTCTTTTCTTGAATGACAGCCTGAAGGCTTTATGGCCTTTTGAGGGATGGTCCTCATCCCCGCTTTCCTCCCTTCATCTCCTTGTCCCCTCCCCTGCCCTCTCCCTCCTCCTCTCCTGCTCAATGGCGCTCTTCCATGCTAACTGTCTGCACTGTAAAGCACTCAGGGATGTATTGTCAGCTGGAGTTTCCTTGATGCGGTGTAATAATACTGTGCCTTTCTCACCCGCTAAGGTGGTAGAATCCCCTCCCTCTGCTGATGAGAGGACCCCTGTGGGCTGCCCTGTGTGTGCCTGTGTTCTGTGGCAGACTTATAAGCCTGGCAGCTCCACCCCATGGCTGTCCAAACAAGGTTTCTCAACAGGCGCCCACATCAAAAAGAACAGTGCACGGCTGCTGCAGGAAAGTAAAACTGCAGGATCCTTTCTTTAGTTTTTTTTAAATATATATTTGTTTTTTCACAAACAAAATTAAAGGTTTTAAAGCATTTTAAAGCATTTTAAAGCTTTTGGCACCTTAAATTTTTTTGTGTGTGCATGTTTTGTGTTTTGGCAGTAAAACAGAGAACTGTTGCTACTGCTAATTACTGTTGAGAAGTTTTGTGTTGGTAGTTGCCAGAAATAATTTGAGGCAGGACGATGAGAGTAAACACTAATCTGATTTCTAAATGAAAATCATTAAAGGAATGGAAGTGTAAATAGACACGATCCCCATGACGCTCTGCCGTAGGAAATGGGATGCTGTGGTTAGGAGCTTTACTGCCAATGTCTGCCAGTTCGTTTAATTTAATCTTTAAATAAAGGATTGAATCAATGCAAATAAACATTTGTAAATGAGTCTGGGAATACCATGTGGGGAAAATATCAAACACAATATGAATAAAGTTAAAAGTCCTAAACGCCTCAAAGCATACTCTCAGCTCAGCAGGCGAGCTGCAAAGGCGGCTGCTGGGTAATATAAATAGAAACTCCTTTTTTTAAACCCACGATTAATAAAATATCCTTTGAACAGTCCCTAAACAGGAGAGGATATGAGAGGACAGTTTGTCAGGTCAGGGTGGGATAAACTGGTCCCAGCTTCCTGTCCTTGGTGAGAGCTTGGTATTAAGATAGATGGGTGCGTCATGCTGCTTTGAAATGTCTAAACATAGACGTTTTAGAGGTGGACGCAATGTGAAAATGTAAATAAACTTTATTGGAACTCGGGGTCAGGCTGAGGTTGGATTTATGGTTTTGGCATTTACCCATAGGCCCATCTGTCATCCCTATGCCCGACCAAACCCCCTCAATCCCTGGTCCTCCTGTTTAAGCCAAATCCCTCCCCTACCCTCACCCCACACCCTGATCACAAGACCCTCAGCTGAACTACAGCCGACCTGCTAGATCCAAGGCCAGCTTGGCTTCAGATGCCATAATACAAACCATTCAGTGCTTTTAATGATTGTGTGATTATTGGACAGGCCCATCCCCTCTTTCAATCTCTCTGGTTGTATATTTTTCATCAGTCTTGATCTAACTCTGGTCTTAATGTTTGTTTCTCTCTGTTGCTCCTCCTTGCTTAGTTTTATTTAAAGATTTTTTTTTCTTTGGTGTGGTGGTTAAGGATTGGTGAATTTGTGTCTCTTTGGGAGTTTAGACTGTCTTGCTGCTGGAGCAGTGTCATACCAAAGTGTTCACTTATTTTGAGCACAGATGCACAGATGCTTGTCACTCTAATGTTCCCAAATTATCCAGACAAAACAGCACTCTTGTCAAGAACTTATTGAAAACATCTGACTATTTCTGTGTTGTTCTATTGTTTCGTGGTTAATACCAGCTGCCAAAAACATTATTTTACAAGTTTTCATTGTATTTTAAAATAAATTATACTCAGTTGGTTGATTTATTTGTAAATATCTGTAATTGAAGAATAGATGTGGATCAAAGCCTTTCCATTTATATGGTAAGTTATGGTTTTGGATCTCAGAAAGTTGGGCCAAGCTTGGTTACCAGTTATTCTTAAAATATCATCTTGCTTAACGTTTGGCAGCTTTTTCATTAGTTTTAATGGGCTCTGCTTAAAAAAAAAAAAAAAAAAAGAACAAAAATAAAACAAACAAAGAAACTGGTCTTATAATTAATTTTCACCTTGGTGTGAAGATCATTTTGGTGAAGATCGAGGCTTGTAGCTGATGTCAAAGTGTTTTGAACTGGGATTGATCAAGTGAAATTAGTAAAAATGTATGTAAAAATCAAGCTACAGACACAAAACAGCTACAAGCCGCACTGTAGTGCTAACAAATTTGAAGACTTCTTTCTTTCTTTGTGGTCCATTTTCCCACCACGTTTCATGAAATTCAACTTGGTAGTTCTTTTAAAACTATGGAGCATTAACAAGCTGCAATGATAACATGAAATTCATGGAAGTCATTAAAATCTTAAAATAGTGTGCATAAACTCCGGCTTCTTCCTGCAATAAATTGAAATAAAATAAAACGAACTGACTGTATGAAATATTTCATCCAGGCAACCTTTTTGTTATTTTGTAGAACAGTAAAAGTAGATAGCGATATATTTAGAGTGACCTGTTTTATAGATGTAGAATGACATACTTGATAACAAAAATAAACCAGCTGAAGCCACACAGATTTTATGCACAGGTGATGAATGTACAAACATTTAATGAGGGATAAATAACAATCCTCTGTACTTTTACACATTGCACTTCTCTCAGCATGGCTTACTTGAGACAAATCCTCAAATAAAATAAGGCAGTGACTCTGATTATATTCAGAAGGCAGTCCTGTAGTACTTGTATCAACAGCTGATGCTGTACACTTGTTCCAGCATCAGACTATAAGAGGGCACCTGCCTTAAATGACTGAGGGTAGCTTGGAAGTGCTTTGATCTTGTGTGACAGTTTGACTGCCTTGATAGGAATGGCAATCATAATCCTTCTACTTAACTTGTGCTTTTTGGCCCAGCCGGGGTCCTGTCCAGGGATAAAGCAGTGGGCTAGGTCTTAATCAAACAGCAGGGTCGCTGACTGCATGTAGCGAAGGGTCTTTGAGGGTTAGAGTGCGGAAGGGCACATTTAGGACAGGGATGAATACACACAAATAGAGGATTAGAGTGTTTTGCCTACTTGCAAATGGGAGAGGTTTAGTGGGTAGTTCTACTATATGCCTACTGAAAGAGTATCTGAATTGAACCTTAGGAAGTGAAGAATTGCTACTTTATTCACAGATTCTGAGTTTATACACCCACATTGTGTGCTATCTATGATTCAGGCTGCCAACCACAATGGGCATCCACTCAGTGCTTTTCTGTGCTGACAGCAATCAGTATTAGTTTAATGGCTACAAAAGTCATATTATTTTCACATTGCATCCATACAGTAATGTTTCACAACAACCTTCTCTGCAGGTGGTGCCAGTCATTGCCTCGAGGATGCACATTGCCATAAGCAGCAAATAAGTACAAGAACTTTCACTGGTTCAATCAGTGGGAGCATGCTAAGCCCAGTGTGGATGAGTTGTAACTGAAAGACTGGATATCTTCTTTGTTATCTTGATCTAAATCTCATCGTTCCTTACAGTGACGGCAAACGCGGTTACTGAGAGGCGTGTTTGTCTGTAGTTTCTGATTAACATGTTTTTAATAGTAAGTTTACAGAAAACATGGGAGCCGTATATCAGACGCATGGCACTGTTTTTATTAACAGAAAAGATTAAGAGCAAAACAGGTAAATTTTCTTGATTGTCATCAAAGTTGTGTTTGTATATAGTCGATCAATTGCTCTTGGCTATGACAGACAAATGATTATCCCTTTATAGTAAGAAAGACAACTCATTTAGAATTATAAACCATTTTCTCTGTTTGTCACTGCTATTGATTTTCTCCTGCCCCCGTCTCTCATAGTTTATATCTAGCTCTGAGATATACTCCTGTGGAGGATTTATTGCAGCTATAGGCCTTGCCCGGCCAAGGGAGGAAAAGCGGGGGTGGGATGGGAGGGGCATAACAGCAGTGCAGCACTGGCTAGTGTTTAAATACCGTAAAAAGAGCCTGCTCATTTACCCAGTGAGAGCTTTGAAAAACAGGCTGGTGTGATAATCCTGTGAGTAGCAGGTGGCTGCCTTTAATGTTGGTGTAAAACAAAATTGCCCTCTTTTTATTTTTTATAATCTTTAAATGAGACAACTGATCACCGGGCAGCAAGAAAATGGTTTCACCAGTTTTGACTTAAAGTGGACCTGGGGAGAATATTATTATATACTGGCTGGGGAAAAAAACAAAAGAAAAAAATAATTAAACCAGAGGGATATTTTCTTTACTTTCTGTCTCCTATGTTTTTTTTGTTTTTTTTTATTTCTCCCTCTCAGACTGGGCTGTCAGCAGTGAGGACGAAGAGGAGGAGGAAGCAGGTCTTTTTTTTCTTTTTCCCCCACCACTTCCGAATTACCTGCTGGGTCCAAGCTCTTTTATGCTCTTGTTGTGACAGGTAGATTTATAAGGCTTGAAATTTGTACAAATCAGTTGTCATTCAGCAGCAGCTGTCAATGTGTCAAGCTGTCAGGGCCTGCTGTGAGGGAGATGCCTTAGGGGGCTGAGCGAGGGGGCAACCGCCCAGAAAAGAAAATGAGTTCAAACAGACCTGAGAAGCTCCTCTATTCCTCAGGCCTCCCTTCCCCTGTGGAGACGCCATCGATTTCTCTTGATGTTGAGCAACAGCGTGCCCAAAAAATGACATGGCACACCAAGCCGAACCCAGTCAGGCTGCAACACGCCATCGTGTGCTGCACCAGTTCCCTCAGTCTGCAGACACCGCTCATTCTCTGCTAAATGGCTCAAAATCTGTAATCTCTCTGAGGAAGGAGAACACCAGAGTTGTGTTTAGATATTGTCTGCCTAGTTTTCATGCGCCGCTTAAGTAGCTGAAATGAAAATCTCTCAAAGGAGAGTGACAAGCGTGTTTAAGGATTGTTGCCGATTGTTGTCTTGGTTGCTTGTTTTCTGTGCGTGGGCCCGCCTGCGTGTGATTGGCGGGCCTGCTGGGGCAGTGATGGGCATGACAGCCTCTCTCAGTCAGAGGACCCCAGGTGACACACACCTTCTCCATCCTCAATCCTTCTACAGAGGAGTGGCAAAGACAGGTGCTGCAACCAGTGTGAAGTGTGTGGAAACAGAAGACAACAGCTGACAGAGAAGCTGTGCCATGCGGCAGTGTACACATTAAGGTGTGGGACACAAATATGCTCATATTTCTCCTCTACACATGTCTTTTTGGTATTATTGGCTCAGTCTGCAGGCACAGATGGAGGCAAACATGTTATTATTGCTAACACATTATTAGCACGCTGTCTCTCATCCATGTTTTTTAATGTTTAGCCACTAAGTTTCAGAATTAAAATGAGACTTTGTACAAAAAGTATTGATTGAACCAATTTTCTCTTCCCTTTGTATTTATCTGTGCCAGTTGAACAAAAACCAAAAGGTTTCGTGTTTTATCTTAATCTAAGTCCATCACTTGCTTGATATTTTTATTTGGCTGATTTAATGTGAAGCAGACTGACGATGTGTGTAAACCCCCCCCCTTCTCACTAAACGGTGACATTGTATGCACAAGCTGCGCTTTGACTTAATGATGCTGTCACATTTGTTGTCAGCATTTTGCAGTTGTGAAACAGTACATGATGTTGTTATTTAGGGGTTTTTGTCACCTTTCCTCCCCAATTTAATGACAACAGCATGGAAAAAAATCTCAATGGAACAGTACTGTTTACATCCAGGTGTTTAAGCCAAGTTTGTTTTCACACCCTTCATGCCTGTGTTTGTTATGTATCACAGCCAATCTCTCTCCCCAGAGATGGACCAAGTATGGCCTGCTGACTCTGACCAAGGCTTGTTGTTTGTATAAATAGTTGAGCCTGAGAATGAACATGAGGGAGGTGATTTGAATTCTGCCTGAGGGCTGTTTAATTTGAAACCTGAGGTCTCAATTTCTTTTCATAACTTGCAGTGCTCCGGCACTGCTCACCTGGCTTTAATCCAAACCTCTAGCTAAACATGTGTGAACACAGGCGCCGATGTAGGCATATATCAGAGCTGCATGACTACACTGTAATTAGCTTGATGAGGTTTTTGGGGGATCCTCATAGAAGATTTATCATCTCCACTTGGCAATGTGAGGTCCCTTAAAGAAAAGATTTTGTGGGACATTGTTCGGAAGGTGACACTCGTTCAGCAGCCCTGCCACAAGGGGGGACATATTAATCAAAGTTTTCCATGCAGCTATTAACAGCTGCTGGCCATGGCCTCTGTGTGGCTCTGTGTGTGTTTATTGTGTGGCAATGAGCAGGAAGTCAGTCCACAGAGAGATGAGTGTGACGTGGCGGAGTTTGTCTTGTAAAAATGCAGCTGTCCAGGACATGACAGCTACAGCGTTAGAGGGGCCATTACGGGGTGTAGAACATTTCCTGGGAAATGGCTTGAAAAATGACAATGAAGCCTGTGCAATATTAATTGCTACACAGTCACCATAAATAAGTCAAAAGGCTTTAAGAGAGGAACAAAGTAGAACAACACTGGTTATCCATTGATCATAAAACAGGAGAACAGCATTAAAGCTCATTTGTTCAGTGCCATCGTATTTCATTTCCGTGCTGTGCGTTTTTGTTTTACCGCGAAAATGGCTGGCTGTCTGAGAATTTAAGTAACATATTTACATCCATTCTGTGAGTGAGTCCCTTTGTCCTCTGTGAACTTTGTGACTCTTCCTTGTTAAATATCCGATATTTGTACTTCAAAGGGCAGCATTGGTTTGCAAATGAAACCTTGAATGTGCACTGGACTCCCATTTAGTTGCTAATTAACAGTTCATTGTTGGGAAGCTGTTGGCGCTTGTTTGGCAAACCGTTTTCATGTAATGAATAGCTTACACATGTCATCAGTTTACAAGGCAACCAGAGTTAAAAGAAAGCAGCACGCTTGCAGTCACAAGCTTGCAAATGGATCAACTCTTTTTTATTTGTTTGAGTTCTTTGTTGTAGTCATGCAACAGACAGATTTTATGACTAAAAGTTGAAAAAGTCGGTGAAATGTATTACTGCAGCCAAAATATTCCTTAAAAAACATAAAACTACTGCAATTATGCTCTATATTACTAAATACTGTAACAAATCAGTGACAACAAACAAAAACGGTCCCCACTTTTTCCATGTTTTGTCTTTCTATCTTTTAATTTCTGCAACATTTGTTCTTCAGTTATAGTTTTCACATCTTGTTTCTCAGCAAGCTTTTGTCTGATTTAGCAATGGGCATATGCTGTTTAATAGGAAATTAATTCTCACCCCCGCCGCTTATCCCCCAGTAAATCAGCCATGTAAACCAAAAACCTGAACACAGTGACTAATTAGAATCAAAAGGGCTGGAATCCATAATGGGCCTCCTTCACTCAAAAAACTACTCTATAATTGGCCATAAATAAACCCTTGCTGTTTTTGTGTGAGCTGTAAACAGCTGAATGCTTCAATTAAGCAGAAATACACCCGCGCCATGTTAAATGCAGGGTGCTGGGGAGCTGCTGACATATGGATATGATCTGCTCCCCCCCGTTCCAATTCAGGCCTTTTTTGTAGAGTGCGTGAGAAGCGCAGATAATTTCTTTTTGCCTATGTTATATTATAGAGACTCATAAATAGATGGTTACCCCTTTAGGTACTAAAAGTTTTCATTAAAGACGCCTGAGTTTTGTTATTGACTCTATGGGTTGCCTATGCAGAGGAACACAGTAAAATTTATCAGTGTGCTTTTCCTCACCTAATAAATCATCTAAACAGGGCAGACCATATGGCAGATAAGACCTTGGAAATGTGGCTTCGGCATGTGAAGAGTCAAGTTGCTTGAAATCGGGAAAGATCACGGACTGCTCGCTTCTTTTCCCCCTCTCTACTCCTCTCTCACAGAATATCTCCTAGTTATTTTACACGCCATTTTCTTGTTCACCTTATCACCTCTTTGTCACTTGTTTTTTTCCTTCACTTTCCCCCAAGAAGAGAGAAGCAATTCCTGTGTGTAAAGGGCTGGGAGTAGATAACTCTCTCCCTTCTCCTTCTCCCTTTTTCTGTCTCTCTCTTTCACCTCCTCCTCCTTCGCCCCCCTTCCATTCCCCTCTGCCGAGTGGGTCCTGGGAGGTGCACAGACTGATGGGAGAGGATGATATATGTAGCGTCTGTGTCCCGGCTCTCCTCTGGCCCTTTGTCATTAATCATAGCCATTAGCTTTTCTCACTGCAGCCTTGTCTGTATGGCACTATGAGAAAGCAGCCTTTTCTCTCATATCCCACACCAAGAGCCTGCTAATACTTCTGCTTTACTGTCACAAGGCTGCATTTTTAGAGCATAACAGACAACTATTGTTATGTAGAAGACAGATATTATTTCCATAAGCTGCCATTCTTCACTAGTCAGTACAGTGAAATATGAGGGGAATTATTGAGTGACTGTAAAGTAGAATTGATCACCAATATTGATTTTTGTTGAAAATACCTTCCCTTTCTGCTCTTTGTGCCTTTGCAGTGCAAGTTTTTGGTAATATACTGTGAAAATACAGATTACTTAACAATAAAAGATGCAGCTTTCTTCAACTCTGACATCTGTTTTGGACCAGTTTGAACTGAAACCACAGTGGATTTGGCTTTGTGGTGTGTGTGTAGACTTGGTTTGGGCGGCCAGCGTGTGGGCTAATGAGAATAAACAGCTGGCCACTGTGGTGACCATCTAGTGTAATAGAGATGTATGGCCACTGGCTCCCAAACGCCTACACCTCCAATCCCCAAACCGTGCCTGACAGATATACTAAAGCCTCATCAGTCTGGTCCCAGTCACACCAAACACACATACATAGCACATATGCTTGTGTGTCATAGAACACATACACCCAAACTCATAGTGGTATAGACCTGGTGCAATCAGAGTCTGTGTATCCGCCATCTTGCATACCAAGACATACACACACACACAGAGGCACAGAGCCAGCACTTTTCACATTAGAGACTCAACCCTCTTTTTCTCATTTCCCTAACTGTATCATCCATACTGTACCTAATGAAATGATTGCAAGTAGTTATTGCTGACTTATTATCTAGACACACAGCTTTATCAAAGTGCTGCATTGATTTAGTGGACCGTGTCTCCAGGAAAACTCCAGGGATATTTCATTTGCCTGGTTACGCCATAATAATGGGACCCATCCCAGTATGCATTATGCATAGATAGACCATAGATAATTCAAATGGGAAGAACACATGAATTTCTGTGGCTTTGTAACCCTCTACTCTCATACCGTCTATTATATTAGGTTGTGTTGTTGTTTGTTTTGTGCTGCACCGGGATCCCATTACAGTGAAATGATAAGAACCTACACTGCAGCCGGCAACATGTACAAATTTGTGTCATAGTTTTCAGCTTTGATAAATCCCAAACACCTTATTCAGCAGGTATTTTGCTTCCTCTCATTTGACGTGTCATGTCCGCACAATAAGAGAGTTAGCTCCAGGTGGCTCTGTGCCTACCCCCAGGGTTTGCAGAGCGAGATAAGCGTTTGTCTTTCCTGTTCTAAAGTGGCTCCTGTTAAGCCCCATACCTGGAAGATGACTGATTTTGACAATATAATTTACATCTCTGTATAAAACAATCTCACACTGCGCCTGCCGATTTACACCGGATTAAACTGTTTGTCTCCGTCAGGGGGTAACCACACAATCTATCAGGGCCTCCATGCATTTTCCGATACGACATTCCCTCTCCTGTCCCTTGAGAGCAGAAAATTGATCCAGAATGCAGAGCAGGGCTCCCCCGTTAAAATTGCTACAACAGCTTTGGAGGACCTACAGTTATTGAAACATGCAGATGTCAGTAATTTCAATAAAACTGATATGCTAGTAATGAAAACATCTGACTGAGGGGGCGACGGCTACAGGATTTATGGCTGCATTAGAGGGAAAAGGGCTGAGATGACAGTTTTGCAGTGTTGCTCGGTACTGCCTTGTTTCACACACATTAAAAGCGCAGATCAATTAGCGTCGGACGCCGTTTGCTCTGCCACAGACAGTCCTTTTTATGATGAAATGAGAAATGCAAAGGTTTTGAGGAGAGATTTTGAAGCCATTAGCTTTCCCCATCCTTACATCTTTGCGAGTCTGCCCTTGCAGTGATTTATGATTGCACAGTAGCTAAAGCTACAACCTCTTTTCCACATTTAGCTTTTTTATTTTTTCATCTTCATCATTATATCATGTTGAACATGTTTGCAGAGACAGAATTAAAGGACAACGATAGATTTCCTCAACAAATTAAGAGTATGATTGTTAGTTACATATAAAAATCCAGCTACCTGAATGCTAGACTCTTATTGTAATCTTTCATGACTCTGTATTAATATTAAATTCACTTGCAGCCTGTTAGTATGCAGAAATTCATACCAACTCAAAGCATGTTCTCAACCCATTCAGATCAAATGTCGTCTTCAATCCATTATTATACTCCTATGATCTCATGATGTCTGAGTGCTACCTCTCTGTTCCCCTTAGGTGAGTCATTGCAAGGCCTGTCACCCTCTCTGCTCCATACGCCATATGTCTAATTCTAATTAAATGAACATTAAGACCCCCCCAACCCTACTCACCCACCCTTTCTCTTTCTCACTCTCCCTTGTGCTATCAGAGCTAGGAGAGCTCCGATGTTAAAGTAATGAATGTGTTAGCACTGTGACAGGGAGCAAAAGAAAGAGGAGGAGGAGGAAGAGTAGAGGAGTCTGAGGAGTGACTGTGCAGCGCAGTTTGCCTCATAGTGGCCAACGCGGTGGTGACAGTGGTCACATTTCATTTGCATAACCTGCTAAAAAGCTGTCCGGGGGCCTTCAATTGATTGAATTTCACCTCAGAGAAGTGCTAATTAATAATGCTGTGGATCTGACAGGCCTTTATTATGTGTGTGGGACAGGAGATGATGTCTGCATTAGCAGGGTCTCTGGAAGCTGCGGACGAGAATATAGAATGATGAATTAATGGAACTATGCCCTAGCTCTATCATCATATCATTAGAAGACCATTGATGGTTTCACACTACAGGTAGAAATCTATAATGGTGTAATGGTGCAGTAATATTTAGTAAGGAGCTTATATTATCTGCACTATATCACAGTTGCCGTTTGTGATTCATATTCTCTGTGAGCACTCAAATTCAAGTGATGTGATAGCTGAGACTTGTCATGTTTTTCCAGACAAGCAAGCTTAACTGCATAATATGTTTATGTGGGTGTTTATCCGTTTGCCAGTTTCTATATATTTGTTTAGGGAATTGTATTGCCAGAAAATCAAGCAGTGATTTCTAATTACCTTCATCTTCATGGTATGGACTTAACTTAAGTCCATAACATTCTACAGTCCAAATTACCAATTGGGTTTGAGTTTAAGCCAACTCAGTTGAAGCCAAGTGGTAATCGTTATCAAGTTTTGAACGCATCATAAAATTAGAGAGAACATTAAATGTGTTTGAGGAAAACGTGGAAAAGAAGTTTCAGTAGAAATGTGGAACTAGTATTTTCCATTACGTGCATATCAACTTTGGATCCATTACCCAAGCTTTGTGATGAAGAAGACCACATACGCTATATCTTCTCCCTCTTTTCTGTCATTTCTAAATATATTTTCATGAAATTGCAACTAAGCAGAAATAAGTTGCCTACATTTTGCCCTGTCTTGCTCTGTCTCAACCAGTGAGGTCTTCATGGAAAAGCTGTGTTTAGAATCTGCCAGAAGCTCAACCCACTCTGGCCTTATCCAGGACGAAACATTGTTAAATAACTCTTAGACGCCATCATAAACTGCCCAAGCGGTATGCTGTTTTGTTGCCAGCAGTAATTACCCTGGTAGAAACAACATAACTGTGTAAATGACCACTGCCACTTAGTGAATATCATATGTCCTGAAAAAACCTATTAGATTAAGAAGCTGGACTGTGAAGAGATTGTAGATGACAGATAGAGACGTTGAACCCAGACTGTATGGCATGTCTGACCAAAAGTTGCAACATAACATAACAAATAAGATGAACTTCTTTTGTCTTTAACCATGAACTGTACAGCAATAAAAAACTGTCTTTATTGTAAATTTTCCTGTTCTGAATTGCAGTTCAGTGGTGAAAGAGATACAATAATGAAAACATCTCCCTTTTATGTGTTTTATTAAAGCAGTAGATATACACACATTTATTAGATTCTATGCTACATTGTTGAGAGAAAGATTGCAGTATTCTCCAGATAAAGAACCTTATTATATTGGTTTACTTCTTTTGCAAGGTCATACAGTAAACTAGTAGGCATAGCAATACTTTCATGGTGTTCAACGCTTATTGCTCTAAATTAGCCTTCCTAAATCATATCAGCCTTTCAGATGGGCCACCTGAGAGTCCTGCACGTTTTAATGTTGTATACATCCCACCATGACTTAAAGTAGAAACGCTCCTCATCCTTTCATGAACCAGGAAAATGCCTGCGGGTAATGAGACTGACTGCAATTGAGATTAACTTATGGAGCTAATATTTAATATTTGCACATAACCAAGGCTCTACAGCATGTCATAAACACACACTTGGGTGTGTTTCCCTAACATTCTGTCATGAATATGATTTCCCTGTCTGTCTTCATGGTGGGGTCTTCATGGTTGGGGCATTGATGAACTGCATTTGATATAACAGAGCAGATTCTTTTAAGGTGTCCCTTCTTTGGCTTCTGAGATGTATGTAGCATTTATTCATGCAGCTTTCTGATATGAATTTACGTCGAAGTAAAAAAAAAAAAAAAAAAGAGACTACACGAAGTGCCATCTTGCTAAGATGTTAGTAGAGGTATGACATTGTGGATGCCCTTTTTTGCAATTGTTTTTAAATGTTTCAAAATGTGCCTAGATGTCCACTTATAAAATGCATGTTTTTTTTAATGACTTTGCTAATCTTTACCTAGCTTTTTCCAAGGTATTCCAGTCATTTTTTTTTTTATCAGAACAAATCAAAGCAAAGGAGTTATGCAAAAGATAATAGGTATTGTGCAATATGTGTTTGATTTCTGCTACATGGTTGTATGTAGATGACAGTAGTTCATTGTTGTGTTGTCTATCTATTGATTTTGTTAAGGTAGCTAATTTAACAGCACTTCAGTCCAACCCAAATTTCTTAGGACAATTTGGTGTCATATTGTCTTGTATCATTACAGTGTGCAGCTTTATTGTCCTTCTGATGCTGGAAAATTTGCAATTAAAGATAGTAGACTGTTACATTCTGAATGCCTTGAAGCAGAATTTTCTACATCTGCATTCTGACACATCATAGAACTGAGAGAACCACTCTTCCAGATGTTGGGCAACTACATGTTCCATTCTGCAAGTTTCTCTGTGTCTACTGCAAGCAAAAATCCCTATCCTTCCTAATTTTATTCCCTCGGTTGGTGTTTTGGTGATGGTTGTGATCATTGTCCTAACATTTTGGCCCAGAATTTCTGTTTGTGTTAATTTTGGTTTGGCAGAAATTAAAAGTTATAACTGCATTTCAAGAGAGTCTTTTTTCCCTGTAAAGGATGGAGTATGATATCGGGTTTAAATCCTTACACAGGACCTCCTAGAGAGTCATTTGTCCAAATGAGCATTAGTCATTATTCTTTAAGCCTTTACCAGAGCTAATAGATCTCACCACAAATAGGTGGCCTGTGACAGAAATCCGGTGTAAGCATTCAATAACCCACCCCCATATTCTCCTCTGCACTCCCTCCTTCTTTGCTCACTACCTTTTTCTCTCAGTATAACACAAAGACATGCATAATGTGGACTGCAATCTGATAAGTGTTCCTTCACGATAGCCCCCCCTGCTCTATACATCACAACAGTTGGAGAGAGTGTGTATATTTGTGAGTGAGAGAGAGTGAGCAGATCAGTGCAGGGGAAGCTGTGGTTGGGATTGAACTGGGCTGTCTGAAGTTGATTAATCGGCCTGTGAGGGTGAGAGACTCCCGGGCCAGGCAGCAGGGTCCATCCCCGTGGCATGTGATGCTGATTGGCTTTGTCCTGTGCGTCTGCGCTGGAGGAGCGGACATTAAGATTAAGTGATGCTGTCGTGTCGGGGAGCACTGCACTGCATCATTCTGGGAAGAGACAGCTGTGCTGCTTAATCCTTCATCACCAGGGGAGAGCTGCCAGTGCCCAGATATACAGCCAAAGATAACCCTCCATAACTTCTGCTAAAGATCAGGAAACTTTGAATTCGTATCCATCTGCTTGGCTATGTTCAGCTCAGCCCCCTCTGTCTGAGTGCTAGGAATAAGCAGTCACTAAGAGCGCTAAATAAAAGGGAGGAAGAGGAGGAGAAAGTGAAGGATGGCTGAGGGGAGTAATCGAAGACCAGTAGTATGGAGCTGTGTGTGGATAATCTCTGACAAGGATTGCCTTTTGTCTAGGTGAAAGATAGATTCACAATGCAGATATGTTGCGGAAATAGTCACCATCCTTCTAAGCCTAATCAGTCATGAGAATTTAAGTTGGATTATACAACTCATATTAAAAGTAGCTTTTTATTATTATTTTTCATAAGGGGACACAATTTCCTGAAGTCTTAATGAAATTCTGTGGCATCCTTTGATCTAAACAACAAAGTAAGACAGTACTCCTTTTTCTTCCATGAATTTGCACATCTGTTCAAGCAGATCATTTTACGGGTGCGGAGTCACCCATGACTCTAATCTGCCCCTCTTTTTCCTCAGGGTCTGCCTCTTTTGAGATCTGGAGTAAATATTAATCATTGTTGCACATTATTAGGGTATGTGAGAGCATTTAGTAGATAACCTGGTAGTTTACATCTGTCAGCAAACTGGACCACAAATACTTAAGTGGAGATTTTCTTCTCAGTTACTTACATGTCTCTTGTTTGCAATGTAACCACATGAAGCTGATTGGATACTAATCTCTGTTTTAGCCACAAATCTTGTTGCAAATCGTGTATCGAACTGGCCCAAGTTGTTAAAGCATACACTGCAGAACTTAACGGCTGCTGGCTGTTTAATAACACCATTGAGAACTCAGACCATAATTTCTTCATCATGTATCAGCTCTATAAACTATGTCACTCCATTCTTCTTTGTTTTAAGTAGTTTTTATGGCTAACTGAGAACTGTTTTGTGTCTATGGGCAGTATGCCACCAGTGTAACAGTAGAGCTGTACAGAAAATGCATTTAGTGACAAATGGGTCATCGGTTTTTCTTACTTCCAACCAGGTTAACGAATGAAGAATACCAGTTATATGTCAGATTACCTTGTTGGTATATAGAAAATTTAACAAACTACTAGTACAGTGTCATTGGCTAATGTATATCCCCAGTTAAGAGAGCTGTCAGTAATGACAAGATTTAAATTTAATTGCAAACCAAAAGGCTAGATTAAAAGACTTACAGTTCCCCTCTTCTGACCTACAGTTGATGTAGCATCATTTAAAGTTCAAGCTAAGCAGAGATAATAAAAGAGACTGATAAGCTTAGAAATTTGAATGTGTTGTTGAACAACTTGTTTTCACATCTAGGTGGGCAAAAAGAAAGTGTTAGTGTAGTGACTTTAGAGGTTCAAGAATTTTTTACTTTTTAAATTTTTTTTTTATATCGCCCTTTTTAAAATTTGCCTGCCTTGGCTTCAATTGTAGCAAAACATCCGAACTTCCCATTGTGATGTTTGCATGCTTGTTTATTACTACATCTTTCAATATATGCCTAAATTAGAAAAGAGGTTCAGGAGCTCTGACTTCATGTGGTTATTGTTGAGTAAACAACAGAGCTCTGTATTATGACATTGGTGTTTGTTTCACTGTAGTTTGGGTAGGCAAGTTCAGTCCTGGAGAGCCACCGTCCTACAGGCTTAGAAGTTTCCCTATTTTAACACAGCTGATACAAATTAAATGGATCCAACAGTGCTCAGTGACTCATTCATTTGATTATGGTGCATTGAAACATCTACAGCTTGAAAGACTGTGCCTCTCCAGGACCAAACTTGTCTACCCCTGGTCTGCAGTCTCCAATTGTGCCATATCAAGTCAGTTAATGGTCAAATATTAGCAAAGTTCTGCAAACTTTATGGTTACAAAATGCTCCCATGTGTTTGAACATAGGGTACTCAATCTCAAAGTAGGCTATAAGGCTATCATTATACTAGTTATAGTAAGATAGAAATTGACATTATAATAATAAAAAAAAAAACTGATACAAATTTTGTGCTTGTGGAAAACAAGCTTAGATGTAATTTCTCAAAGCCCTGCAAGGTAGTTCTGTTGAAATGGATTGTATTTACTCTTGGTTTGCCAGAGAGACAAGCAAGCTGGTGTGTTGTGAGAGCAGATAAATCCTGGGCGGAGGCCGAGTGGCTGACTGATTCCTCCTGTATGCAGCGATGGGTGGCGTCAGCAGGTTTCACACTGCTGGCCTTTGCATGTTTGCAGCTGGCTTGATGCAGCTGTCAGCCTGTGATTGATGAGTATCATCATTTAAAGTGTAAAAGAAAACGTCTCTGTGAAGGGAGACATGATGAACTGCCGCCTGCTGGTGCTCTCAGAGACACGCTCGGAGCTCCCTCCTCCCTCTCTCTTTTCATTCTCACTCTCCTCGTTTCTACTTCACTGCTCCCCCTGTCCATCCTTCTGTCCTTCTCTCCTTTTATGCTTCTTTATCTTTGCCCTCTTTTCTTCTTTACCATTTCTGAGTCTTTAAGCACCTTCCTTGCTGTCTTCTCTTCTTCCATGTCCCTCCCACCTTTGTCCTCTCACACTCTCATCCTGTTTTCTTACTTCCCTCATCATTTCTAGTCCTGTCCTTCTGGTTTTATTCAGGTCTATTAAGCTAACTTTTTGGTTCATTATTCTGTTTAATTTTTTTCTATTTCACTCTCTTGCAGTCTTTTGCTGTCATCTCTCTGTCTGATACTGCAGAGATGAACACATCCTCAGAAGCAACTTCACAGCGGATTTCTGTGAAGTTAATTCAGCTTATAATGCTTCTTAGATCACATAAAATGTCTGAATCCATATGGACCCCGGAAAGAAGTATATTTACTCCCCTGCCTGCTGCATACCTCCACAGCAACCATGACAGTGACATATTAGTTATGCTGTCTTTTGCAATGTGATATCTTTAATTTTGCCACCTTGTTAAGTTTTGATTAATGTGATTCCATTTCAGCAAAGTAATTGGCTTGGCGCTGTTGTGAGCGATACACAGGCGTTGCACCGGAACAAACGCTCCAACATGGTAATGAGGCAATGAGTTTGTTCTATGGATGTTGGCAAGTGACAGTTATTAATGATTGTTATGATAAACAGACGAGTGCAGATTGGGGGGATGAGCCGAGCCAGACTGACAGTATAAAAATAACACACTCTGGAAAGTACTAACGAAGTAATACAGTGTTAGGAAAACAATCATGCAGGTTGTCAGAGGAAGAGGTGTAATTACAGAGCTACACTGCCCTGCCTGGGAGGAGCTGACAGAGGAGAGCAGAATGATATACAACTTTAATTGGATCATCTTTTTACCCCCCTTCTTTTCTCAAAATACAAAGGAGGTCTATGCTCACAGCTGTGTTATGATAGGTTTGATCTCCTGTGAAGACTAGTGACCCCTGCATAAATGACTGGATAGTACGGGATACCGCTGTGTTTGTGTGATTTGAACATGGACTGTGTAACTGTTGCTATCCTTGTCTCTGGTCAGTATCAAAGCTGTGAAAATGTGTATACAATATGTTAAAATGGTGTGAAGTCATGTAAACCTAGCTCCACTTTGGGCAAACATTTTATTTATATATAAAGCAGATGTATTTTAAGACTTTCTCTAATGTACCTTTGCAACTGCACTATATTTTACCCTTACTAACATTTTTTTTAAATAAAGCAGAAACCTGAACAGAACTTAGTTGGTTAATCCCAAATGTCAAGTCTTGCAGCTTTAAATTCACTAACCCTGGGGGTAAAACCATATTTCTGCCTTCTTCGACTGCTCCTCACCTCCTTTGTTGTTTGGGGTGTATTAAATTTGTCCATCTTCTGTCGTTATGCCTGAACTTTTGGTGACATTTAACCTGTACCAGTGCATGGCTGTCATGCAATACTTGGTTTTGGAATGTGATGATCAAATGTCTTTACTGGCCTTTGCATGAACCTTGTCTGGTGTTGATTTAGTGAGGCACTGAGATCAAAGTGATCCCTTTCAGCTTTTGTCAGTAGGCTGTTGGTGTTATGGGCTTTGAGTGTGAACAAAACCAATCCGGCACAATATTGCAGCACAAATCTTCACCATCTTAACATGATTTTTCCCTAAATAACTACTTTTTCTGTTTCATTTTGTGTTTTGTGCTAAAAAAATGCAGTTATGCATAAACAGGACCCCTTGAAAGTCTTTTACATGACTTTCATTGTTATGTTAAACTGTGGAAATTTATCTTTCCTTAATTACCTTGATGACGCCAGTGAGCGTGTTGGCCAAAGATGGCATTAATCTCTAATTGTGGATGTTACTGTTTCCCTTTTAGGGTTGATTACCTATGGAAATGGCTCAGAATGGACTCATGAATCAAATTATTAATTCAGTGTCAACGTGACCCCAACTGTAAGGCTGCTATCATAAAGTCATGCACCGTTATCAGCACTATGCTGAAATAGTTAACTGTGCTCAATGGAATTTCATGGTGTTGCCAACAATGGAAGAAGATAAAAATCTTTACTAAACAAGTTAATATTTCATTTTCATTTTTCATATATATTTGGGTCTGGCTGTGGAAATTGATTGTGATTTGATGGTCAGGAAGGCCAATAGTGATTTAGTGCAATTTTCAAATAAACTGAAAAAGAATTGTGAGTCTGTGATGGTTATGGCTGGCAATAGGGCCCTATATGGAGTTTCAGGGCCCTAAAGCATCCATTATCCCAGTTTCCCAACACCCTGTCAGTGTTGATGGGTGGATTATAATTTTTCTGTGGCAGAACAATTGAAATGACAGCAGTTTAACAGACTTGGATGGGACAAAAAAGACATGGGGTCCCAACAGGAACCATGCTGCCAAATTTGTGTGCACTTGGAAGTGAAAAGTTCTGCTTTCTATCTTACACAGGAATAAGAGTTTCCCAGATTGTTCAAGGATCCACTGTGTTTGATGAATGTTTGGTTAAAACTGTTCCTGCATGTATTCAGACTTCACAATGACAGTGGAAACTTGAAAACCTTTAACTTAAAAAGTACAACAGAAACAAAAACCTAAAACAAAAATCTACAGAATTAAACACGTTTGAAATCATATAGCCATGAAATATTAGGTGAATTCAAAGCAGTGTAATCTCTCCTGGTTTTTAAAATGAAATAAACAGCTTTAGCACCCATTCCTCCTCCTGTTGGCTAGGATCCCAGTAACATGCCACTTGCTTCTTGGCGCTGTCATACAAATTCTCTTCACGGTTCCATTCTTTTGCTTTTTGAAGGCTGTGATTCGTGGCCATATGGAGCCCATCCCTTTGTTTTCTGTGAAGCTATCTCATGCAAGGGCCTCTGGTAGAGGCTGGGTTAGCGTGTGGAGCTGCTTGGTGACTGTCAGCCCTGGTAGTCTTCTGTCGGTTGACATGTGAAGCCATGCAGCATACTGTAGGCCTGATGTTAGAACTCACTTACAATTAACTTGAGAAGGCACTGACATAGGGCCGTCTGTCTCAACAAGTATCAGCAGGAGACAGCTGTGTGTTAATTATATAGTGTACATAGTTATTATGCTTTTGCCTTTTATTTAAAGAAGACTTTATATGGATGTTGACCTAATTTTACAAGAATGTATTAACTTCAAAAATGATTTTGAGGATGTGAAAGCAAAAGTAGATAAGTAACAGGAAGTGGTAGATGAAGGCAGAGTAAGTAAAGTACAGAGGATAGTACTGTGTCTCCCAGCTGCTCAATGTCTCATTGGGCATATATCAACACTCCCCTCCACATGGCTCTGCTTCTCCTCAGTGTCCCTGCTTCCCCTCTCACCGCTCCAACTTGAACAACTGTAGCCCCCAAGCCCCTTGGCTTCATAATGAGTTTAGTCAGAGTGATTATAGCTGTACTATTCTACTGTCACTAATTGTTATACTACAGCTAAAGCTGAAGACCTTTGTCAGCTATTATTTCAATAGCACATTTAGTATGGGTCATGGTGACCATTATCTTCATCAGTCATCATATGCAACGTGTTACCAGTGCAGTGTATATTTTTTTAAACCTCACTGCAAGCAGTGTAATTGTCAGTGGCATCTTGGTTTGTAAAAGAATATGTCTTTGTTTTGTGTTGGTAAAGTAAACCCAACATTACACGCAATTGTGTTATTGTCTGTGCTGCAAGCCTCACTACCCTGCAGTAATTCAGTGCCCTACAAGTTGTGGACTTGCAGATGAGACATGAGACAGCCAAATGGTGGCTTGGTGGCATTGGATAACACCTGTTTCCTCAATTGCTCTTACTCATGTGCAATTCAAGGTTAATCTTTCTGTAGTAGTCTGACACATGGCAGAGGCAAAATTGTCAAAAGAAATATTTTTTATTACTAAAAGAAAGTAACTTTGACAGTTTTGTTGGATGTTACTATCTCTGTGCTTCATGTTACACCTGATGCATGGCCTGTGTGTACAGGCCGTACTTGGCTGCTGGTGTAATATAAGTAAAAGCTGGCCACAGGAAATGCTGATGTGTTCTGTCTTTCTCTCTTGGAGGAGACTGTGGTGAGAACATATTGATGTTGATTGATTTTCTGTGGCAATGAGTCAACGTAGGTCAGCACATATTCTTTTTTAAATGTTACTCTCTGGCCATATAATGCAGACAAACCTAAATAACCTTAAAGTGCATATAACATGCCATTTAGTATTTTAATAATGTGCTTTGCTGTGTTTTGTAAGGTAAGCAGTGAATTTTTAATCTGAATTAAATGCAGTTACTATCATATCTTACTGCACTCACATAAATGTAGTTTAAAGTACGTAGCTCAACCACAACAGCATCTGTGTGTGCGTATTAATCATGCTTACACAAGTGTCTTAATTACTCCCAGTGTAGCTGCTCCCTGTAGAGCCCATGAGATGACCTTTCTTTCTCTCTCCTTATACCCCATTAATCATCCATAATCAACACCGTCAGAGTCAAGGAGAGGGCCACTCAGAGCTGCCCAACACTGCCCACAAACCTCCGTCACATGTTCACTCAGATCTTTATTAATGGCCCACACATGGAATACACAAATAACATCAACATTGCCTCTTAAATGGGTGTAATCTGCCTGCATGAAAAGTTTAATGACAAAATTCTCAATGATGTATTCTCCTCCGTGAAGGTCACTTTTCTATAAATATTCAAGAGTCAATTGTCTGTCATTTGGACGTTCTTTCACATCTTGCTTGAAACCAGAGGAGCATGCCCACAGGCCAAACAAATGGTATTTCACTTATAAATGTGATGCTCTGACATTCGTGGCAGACATTGATTCATAACCATCACATAGCTGATATGTCTGAGTGCCTAGGACGCACAGAGAAGTGAAAAACTACAGTGCGCAAGGCTTTTAACATTTCAGATCTTGTTTAGCCCTGCCAATGGCAGATTGACAAGTGGAGTTTGGACTGTAGCAGGTAACTGACATGCCTGGCTCACCCCCCTGCAGACTGAAAGCTTAATATATCATTTGTCAGTCAAGGATGGGCTTTCATTCAATCATGGCTTGGCATCCAGTCAAATGCCAGCTGGGGCTTCCATTTCATGCAAAAGAGAAGTTAGTAAGCTTGTATGACTGAATTGATCTTTAAAAGAATGTAGAATTCAGTCAAGTTTTATAACATTCTGCCTTTTACTTTCCCAACGTTGAAACTCACTGCCAGCCCAACTGGTGATCAAGCAGTGATCTTTTTCCAGTAAGAGGAGTTATGATATTTCTGTAACGCTGGGTCATCTTGCATCACTTACACGCAAAAGGACAAAACGCCACTTCAAAGTTCTATAATAGTTTTATGACTGCCCACAAATTGCTGTCATAAATTTTTCATTCTTTTTAATTTACTGCCATAAATCAAGGCTGCTGTGGGCTCTCGGCTGTAAATGGGATTGCTCCATAGTTTTGGCATGCAGCAATCTGGCTTTGAATCACTGACAGACAGACAGCACATGGAAGGTAGTGCATTAATTTAGGTCCATAAATTATGCACTTACTTTTATAATGTCAAACCATAAATAATGTTGATGCACTGGGAACTGCAACACATCACCCATAGAAATTATGCATTTGAGATGAATGGGGATGCTGCTATGGATAATGGATCTCAAACAGTGTGATCTATTTAAGTTTGTATCCCAGAGGAAATTATGGTGCAGAATTAGGGATACAAGTTTTAGTGGACCTGTTTGATATTCACGAGGTGGCTCGCCTAACTTAGGTCAGCTGTAGTCTTTGTAGTTTATTACATTGTGTGGTGCACTGATGTAGCTCGGCTTCTGTGCCAACAGAAATGTGGCCTTTGGTTTTTCCCACCTACTCTCTACTGTACCAGATGGATGATTAAGTAAGGGACTTTACTAAGGCTTGTGCAAATGCTCAGTACACCGAACTCACTGGAAATTGTGTATTATCTGCCATTAGGTGAGGATAATACCACCCACTCTCCCTGTAATGGCTCAGAAGAATAATAATTGAAAGTGCTTATGGGCTGTGGTTCAGTGGAGTCATGTGTAATTGGGAATGCATCAACACTCATCTGGTGTTAATACTAGACCTCTAAATTCCTCTTCGAACTGAGCATCACAGGACAAGTTTTGTTCTTTTATGATCCTCTGGATGTATCAATTATCTGCAGAGGAGCTTGTTTGGACAGCTCATTTTTGCTTGATTGTATTGACAAACCTTTCTTAAGCAGTCAAGATAAGTACAACGACCAATTCTGTGGTATTGGCTTGCATTATCACAATAATCCCTTTATCTGAAAATGGCAAGGAAAAACTGAAGGGAAGAAAGGATCATTTATACTTTTTTAAGGAGAAAATGTCTATCTTATAAAAGTAACATAAGCATACAAAACAACACAAAACACATTCCTTCTTTTTTCTGTGAGGCATTGCAAGCAAAGGGTTGTCATATGCTTTAAGTCATTAAAGTAGTGTCTAAGCTATGAGTTGGCTAAACTTTGTTCTGTTGTTTAATGTGATGCCAGAAAAGTGGCATGTGCATCATACAAAGTCCTCTTTTTTCTGTGAAGAGTTTAAATCACCCTGATGTTCACATGGTGGTCTTGTGTAGACTTTAAATAGAAGGCAATGCCACATCAGCTGCACTTTGAAAGTTATGGACCATAACTAAGTAACTAAACACTGCACCATGTGCAAAATGCTGCGGTAAAATAATCAGAACATCGGAAGTTTGCAGTGAATTGCCCATTTATTCCTACCTTATTGATCTTTGATCCTTCCACACTGACCTCACTGTTTGAGATCTTAGAGCTCTGGTAACACAGAGGGAAGACTGTTTTTTTCTTTTCAGGCTAGAGACAACACCCAGTTTTCAGTTGACCCCATTTTCCTCCCCGGCAAAATAAGCTCTGACACTGACAGTAAATATCTCCCTGGGTTTCATTACCCTCTGTTTGCCATCATAAATCCTTCCAAAAATGGAACATTACCTAAACTAGCAAAGCAGGTATATTTGTGTGTGTCGTTGTATGTGTGTGAGGTAACATTTGTGAGTTAGGTCTGGTTGTCTTTGCTAGCCTCAGTGTGAGATATAAGTGAGAACCTGAATCAACTCTCTGCCTTTAAATAAAGAATACCTTCCGTATGGTTGAAGCAGAGGCTGCAGTGAATAGACTGCACTGCCTTTAAGATACTGGACAAGTACCTCAGAATTGTATTAAGACTTTATAGCTTCTACGGAAGGTGCTTTATTAGAGTGGGTTCTGTGAAAGTATAGTATATCCATGTAGCCAGCTCTTTGCTGCCCTTGCCACAAAAGTCAACAGACTGCAGGGCTGTAGTCAGCGTCCCTGCCTCCTTGATTTAAGCCTACTCTTACCCGAACCCAGCAAGGCTGTTGGTCCTCTCCTTCTCTGAGAGCTGTCATTCTTGTGTGTAATTTGCCCTTCTGAAGGAAAAGAAAAAAAAGGCCCAACTCAAACCGTGAATAATGAGTGGTTGTTAGCTTTTGAGACAGAACAAGTAAAGCGAAACACAAAACACTCGAGTGAAAGAACTGTAATTACCCAAAAACCTATGAGTGCACTCTTAGAGGAATTGTTATTGTGTGTGAGTGACCTTTCATGTCTTTGGGATGCTGCTCTGTGGCACAGTGTTTGACTGGTGCAGTCTGAAAGCATGTAGAAGTAGGAAATAACTATGTCATTTAAGTGTGAATTCAGGAGATTCCTTTAAAAAAGGATCCCGAATCCTCTTTTTCATGTCAGGAGTGTGTTTTGTTGTCTGAATGCTGGTGGATAGATTTAACATTTAAACCATTCTAGTTTTTAATGGTTTACTATGTTTTCTACCTTTCTGGATCTCCAAGTTAAAGACCATTTGCATTTCAACACATCATGCTGCTGATCACGAGTTTCCCATTAGCTTTGTTTTATGAAAAGCACCCCGAGAGACCACCCATAGGAAGATGGATTACTTGGAGATATGTGTGTCACAAGCACCCTGCCCTCCCTCAGCCTGTCCACATCTTCAGAAGTCCTGCTCAAGTAACAACAAATGGACAGATTACACAGTGACTATAGGATGACAGATAACGCAGAGCAAGCACAACTGCAGTGCGGGAACCTCCTGTTCCAAGCCTCACAGACTGACTTTTTTTTTTAAGATTTATTCCATCAGTCAAGTAATTAGCATGATTTATGGTACTGGGGTGACTGTTAGTGAGACAACAAAGGGGTCAGGTGGTTCCTCCCCCAAGGAGATGCTATCAGGTGTTTTCTGCTGCGCTTGCAATGCAGTCAGCATGCAGCTGTAAATCCAGCCTTTCTGCATTGAAGAGAGATGACCCCCACTCCTCCCTCATCTTTTCTTCCCTCTAGTTCTCTCCCCCTTCCTACTCACCCCAGGAGGTCACAAGTTCACAGCTCAGCCTTAACTGTTAAAACCTGGGGTCTGAACTTCTGACCTCACATAGTGTAAAAAGAAGCACAATGAAAAGTGTTTATAAGAGCTGCTCTTCAGGCCAAAGGGTTTAGTAAAGAGAAGGGTGATAGGATCCACTCCTTGACCAACTTTAACCAGGCACAGCAACCTTTAATAAAAGTCTGCTACGTAGATACTGCCCCTTAAGGCAAGTACTGGGTATGGCGGCAACTGAAATCAGGTACCTTGACGTCAATTGGCCCTTCAAGTGAGACACATTAAAGCGTTTAAAGACAAGGTTGCATTCTGTGGTTTGATTTAACATTATGACAATTCTTCAAGCTTAATTTCAAGTCTGTTGATCTCATCTTGATGGAAGTAGAGATATTGCCTTGAAGCATTAGCATAGTAACTATATGAAAACAAACAATTGTTTTCAATCTTACCTTTTTCACCTGTCACATAAAATATGTACAACACTCATACCTGCTTTCACAAGAGCGGCAGTTCCCAAAATTATTATTGCTTGCAGGCAAACGCAAATGCATGAGAAGTGCTCGGCTCAGCCCCTGTTTACGCACACACTCGAATTTTCCTGTAACCTCTATAAAAACAAAACATGGTTTCTCTAGGCTGCCTGTTTCCCTCTTAAAACAAGAGGGGGGAAAATTAAATGCCTACAAGCAGATTTTATGATCTGATAAAAGATGGCATTTACTGTTGACTGATTTACTACCTGCCAAAGTTTGTGAGTATCTTGTAATACAACATCAGCTCTGCAGCAGCAGAACAGGCTTGTACAGAGCTGCTTTCATCACTGGGAATTTTTAAGGCTTATTTTTTTGTCATTTTGATGGATTTGCCATAAGTAAAATCTGTAAAAGGCAGGGTGAATCTAAAAGTAGCAGAATGCTGTAGATGTAACCTCTTGATGAATGGCTTTATTTGAAAATTCATTACTTTGTCCTTACTGTATCTTTTGTGGTTATTTCCTTCAACATGTCTGGTTAATTTGCTCTGGTGTCTGTGCTCATTACTGTGTTCTTGTGGTACTCTTTGTCAAAGAAGGCATTAGACTTTGCAGACAGAGAGGCATTGCTGTGTCTATTATCACTGAGTGACTAGCATGTGGTAAAACAATGCTTGAGTGATTTATTGTGGCCATACAAATATTAGTTCAGCTAAGCCAGTATTGCTTTAGTTCTAATCGGAGAGGGCAATCTCTCCTGCAAGGGACAGTTCAGAGATCTCATGAAATGATGTTTACATTCACTTTAACTTTCCCAATATATACTTGTGTTAATAAAACAAGCTTGGCTTACTGGTGAGGAATTTCAGCCTTGCTTGCAACCATGGCACCGTGTGATAGCATTTGTTTGTTAACAAAGGATTTATGGCTTCTTGGAGCTTTGTCAATTGCCCATTGTACTCCTTCTCTGTTGATGCGTTTCCTTTAATAATGTGCTGAAAGCACATCCCATTTTCTGTTTACTGTTTCTAAGGACTTGTTATGCGTTTTTTTTTTTAAATAAAGGGAGATGATGATCCATCACTTCCATTAATATTAGCAAGTATTTAAATCTATGATATAAATACATATATGAAATAACCTAAAAGACTTTGTAATAATATAATACCAAAAATCTGTATTGTTATGTCATAGTTAGTGTTGGTACAGCAGGCTTTCTTATTTTTAAAATATTATTTCATGGAGTATTTAAATTGTCTTCTGCAGTGTTTTAGTTGTTGTCATGTTAATACCTTAATGTGAAAGAGTTTCTTTTAGTTTTCATCCAAAGATTCCAATGATTCTCTCACTTTTTATTTAGCTTGTTTTTCCACATTCATTGCAAATTATTTAGAAAAGCAAGCCCAAATAAAATGTGCTCTCAGAATTGTTGCATACCTCTTGGATAATGAAATCTCTTGCAGAAAGTGTCTCTGCAGTTTTCCACCTGGTCAGCTATAGTCTCACATTTGGTTGTTTCTTTTACAATCTCAGAAAAACATTGTAATTGGTCACTCACAATGAGTACTGTAGCTTCCTGGGATTGTAGTTCCTTCTTTATCTTGACCCTATTCCCTTTAGCCGCTGTTCATTGTCTTGATTTTCTGACTATGTATTTGAGGTTGCCTTTAGTCAATTTTGTTTGACAAGTGTTGAAAGGCTGTTATGCACTTGTTGGATTTCTGAAGAGAACATTCTCTTGCTTTCAGCGGAAGCTGTGTTGCTTGGGCTTGGACTTTTTGTTGTCCACAAATAGTTAGCAATGGATACCATGGTCTCAGAAACAGGATGTCTCTCCATGCAGATCAAAGAGCATATACGATGGGGGGGTCAACAACTTCCACCTCATTCGTTTTAATCTTATTCCCTCGTCCTTCCACCCCAGCATCCCTAATTGGAGGAAAACCAAGGTGAAGGAAGCCCTGCATGTCAGTTTTAGCATTCCTTGTTGCTTCTCCTTTGTTGTTCCACTCCTCCCCTCTGTGCCCTTTGCTGGCCCTGTGAACTCTGTGCACACTTTGACCCCTCAGTGACTACTTCTCAGGCATTTTGTTCTTTCTTTTTAAAAGTCTACACAGAATCTTCCTCTCACCTCTTGTCTAACCACGAAGCCGAAGCTTGACCTTTTTTTCTGTCCCGGTAGAGTCTTCCTGTCTTCCAGGTCATGAAGTTTTACAACGTGGAGCAAACAGCTAAATGTGAGAAGCAGTCAGGCAAAATTCTTGTTGTCAGGAAGTCCTCATCACATGACTGCAGCCAAATGCATCGGTCTGAGGATGTTTTTTTTTACCATATAAGCAGTAGTGGTGATGAGGTAAATCAATAAAGAGCTTTTAGAAAGTGATACTATTTATTCTACTTGGCTGTGTTGTATTTGACAGACTGTTGAACTAAAGGCTAACAAGAAAATAGCATGAAACCATATTCATGAAGTAAAAAAAAGTATCAGACCCAACTGCAAACTATCTGTTAAAATGGGGCATGCAATCATTAAAGTCCAAAGCATAGCCTGAAAACTATGAACCGCAAACAAAGAGGAACATGTTATGTATTAGTCCAATTATTTTACAGTCTTGAATAATAGCCTATTTATAAACAATTAATTTGATCTCGGCAGTCTTAATGACATTCAAAGTCATTAGAATGAGATACTGTGTATTTTGTTTGCTATGGAAACTTATAAACACATTTTTTCTTCCTGACAATTATTGAAATGTCTTTATTCAGTCCAGTGTACACGGTGAATGCAATTTTCCATAATCACACCCCATTAAGTTTAGTTTCTTTGCCTACGTGTTACTTTTGTGTAACATGTGCGTTTATGGATGCGTTTAAGTGTATTCGTTTATGTGCACACATGTAATATATGCATGAGACAATTGTGGGCTCTACAAAAAAGGGGTGTTTTTTTGCCCGCATGTGTGTGTCCCTCTCTGTGTGCATCTTGGACTAAATGACAGTGTTTGATCAATGGTGCCAGGCTTTGCCCTTGGTTCGTTTGCTTTTGTCCGTCAACTAACATGGGCTGAAATATCTGGGTAACAAAAATTGATATAATGACGGAGTGTGCCTTATTATCTTCTAGCTGCATCAGATTGGCAAACTTCTGAGGAAAAGCAAAATGTCTGGGAAATATTATGAGTCATTTATCAAGTCCTTCTCATTAGCATATTGCCTACAGAAGCGTTTGCAGAAATCTAAATAAAAGTGGCCGATTGGGAGCTGGCTCCATTTTCTTTTAGCCGAAAAATTCTTTCAGAAGCCTTTGTGACCTTGACTAAAGTGTGGCCTATTGACAGTGCAAAAGCTTAGCCAGGAATCTTGTTGTTACCATAACAACATCAGCCATATTATGGGTGATGATTCTGATGTCACACGTGTGACTGATGGGATGATTCCTCATATGTCTGTCATGCTCAGTCCTGGCCACTCCTGATGTGCATGTGTGATTGTTTGAGTGGGTTTATGATCACTTGTGAATATATTTGGTTGTACAACAGTGGTGGCAGAGCTGTATTAATTAGGAGGTGACTACATACTTCATTTTTCCTTGTCACATTAAGCTTGGTCCCAGGTGTATTATGACAGAGAGGGAGAGGTGGTGGAGTCCAGATGAGGCGCACCCAGCTCTGCATCCAGCAAACCGAAATAATGAGTTTCCTTCCCCCTTTAGCCACTGCATGCACCATGATATACAACTCACAATTAAGCATGCCTTGGTGATCCAGTGATTAATGTCTCTTGTGGCGGTTGTGAAGGGACTGGGACTAAGTCTGGGACCGGGGGATTGGCTGGGCCTCACTGTTTGTATTCCAATCATGGCTGCACCTCTCCCTTTCCCCTCTTTCGGCCTCTCACACACATACGCACTCTTTCCTCCTTCTTGTAACCAGTCTCCATTACAGGGAAGATGGAGAGGATCATTTGCAATTCAGTAACCTTTATGACAGTGCACTCTTTAATCAGAGGCCTGAATTTCCTTTGTAGAGCAACACACACACTTGCACAGAAGTGAACATCAAGGTCCATGAAATACACAGGCTGGGTGAACCAATGAAAGTGACGTATCTGATTTACTACGCCCTGCTGCTTTTTCATTTGTTGTTGTTGAAGGCTTTTAATTTTTATGGTGGGGCAGCACTAAGTAAATGATGTCTTGTTTAAAAGATGAGGCTTGCTCTTTAAAAGGTATCGGGTGGGGGGAGTAGACTGAACAACCAGACTACTTATTTAGATTTTTCTCTTTTAGGACCAAATGCAGCTATTTTCCAAGTCTGATGTACCAATCAGGTCTCAAGACTAAGAAGAAGCGTGCATATTGTCACTTCATTACATCACAGTTTAAAAAGTTACTTTAAGATGTGGTTAACATTAAACTGCAGCACTTCAGTAAATCTATAAGTGCATCATGTCATTACCACAAATCCATGTTGCTTGTCTTCTTTCATTACATACACTTGTGACTTGGTCACTTAAAGGAATAAGAAGTGGAGGATGATGCCACTCTTCTGATCTCCTTGCCAGAGATCAGTAAGTTCATGTGCACTGTTTCCACGGTCCTTTCACTTTTTATGAAAAGATATAATCTCTCTATATAAATATATATCGAGATTACAAACACACAAATGTCACACTTAGGCCGATTTGCACAATTTGCAGAGTAAAATTTCCACATATCTTTACACCACCCGCCACCCTTCATTGGACGAAGCGGTATAGATAATGGATGGATCTTAACACCATTCTTGTTTTTTTGTTTTTTTTCAGTCATTTATATCAGATTTTCTAGAAACCACATGTTTACCCGCTTGTCCTGTAATTTTCTTAATCTATTGTTTTCATCATTGCCAACATGTACTTTTTAATTAAATTCTCATTCAGTTTACACTATAGAAGGGTAATGTTGAGTTGCCCCAACCTTAAATGGCAAAAGCTGTTTGCAGCCACTTCACTCGTCCTGTTTAGTGATGAAGGCTTTTGATTTGTTCTATTCTTCAGGGGCCTATTCAGCTGACTGAGCGTCACTCATCCTGCAGAGCACAAGGGCAATTCTCTTCTGGCCCCCTCTTCCTACTTACTCTCTCCTCCTTTCTTTGCTGGATCATTTCCCTTCACACCCTGAAAGGCTATGTAGCGGTCGCATCACTCTCTCAGCTATACTTTCTCTCTCTCTTCATGTTTGTCTCTCTTCTCTTATTTCCCCTCTCTCTTTCACTCCAACTTTCATAAGCTCAGTAAAGCATGGCCTTCAATTCCCTTGTTCTAGTGTTTTCACTTAAGATCAGGAGTGATGAGCAAAAGGTTTCTGGCTCAATCCTTGAGCAAAGGCCTGGCATGACAGGGATTATTATTTATTTGTCATCTTGGATGTAATAAGCTGTAGGTACAGAGTGGAGAGCTGGTGATTTATTGCTCTGTCGAGCGCCAGTAGCAGTCCGGCCGCTGGGGCGTGCAGGATGAATACCGGCCTGTCACTCCCGTCCATCCGTCTCCTCGCGCCTGTCGCCCTTACAACACTGCCCTATTTCATGCCAGAATACATAAACAATCTTTCATTACTCCGGAGCCTTTTTTCATATTTGCTCTACACAGGACACAAAGTTTGAATTTATTCATGGATTTCTCTCCTTGTTTTTTCCCCCTACTTTATCTTCCTTCATTCCACATTAGGTGTTGTTTTTGTTTTACACATTCAGGGATTTTTTGAATATGCAGTCTTTAACAGTTAAAAAAATCCCACGGCCATGCAGTTTTTCCCATCTTCCTCCGGTTTCATTGTCATTTCCGATCCTTTTGGCCATGACTTAATTTTTCTTCCAAAACCGCTTATGAGAAGAACAGCTGAACACGCCCACTTCCATTTCAACTTTTCAGAATGGATTATATTCAGTCCGGAGGATTCTTGAGCCTGGGGTGATTGGACATGAATATGTTGGTGTGCTGTCAGCACCACGTCCTTCCAATGCATTAGTGTCAGTCTCCATGCTGCACGAAAGCATGAAATGAGTGATGAAATATCAAATCCTCTGACTTCACCCCGCTGCCTTACCCTTTCTTCCAGAGCAGAAGACATAATATCGACCCCCAGTCCGTTCAGAAAGGAATTTAATATTTTTCAGCTAAACCAATCACGCCTGGTTAGTGCTCGGTGTAATCCAATCACATTCCATCATAAATGCCTCTCTTGTGAGGCTATTCACAGACCTGATAAACTGGTGGAAATCAAGATGTTGGAAAAACAGGACTTTAATAGATTATCTTGGCTGCCTTAGAAGAGCTTGTCCCACTTCTCTCTGTGGATACACATTTTCATTTTCCAGACCTAACTCAGCTCTCCATGCACAGATTGGCTAAAGTGGAGCTGACTTTGTAAATAGGCCTTTCATTTATTAGAGCCTTTATCTGCAAACAGGACTGGGAGAGGTTTTTAGAAAAGATGCCTAGCCCACAGACAAGGATAATTATAAGACATTTATTTTTGTTAGCTGATTAATAGTAGGACCTGTTTTAAGCTGAGATGATGGTTTCCCTTTTTGTGTCCTCAGAAAGGCACAGGACATCCCATTCACAATGACATTTCAATCAGAGATAGTGTATTACAGACACAATGTGTGTGCGTATACATGTGTGCATGAGTGGTGAATAGTAATAATACTAATTTGTTAGAGGACATAGATGGTGATGCCTCACACAGCCAGTGAACTGGGAATACTCATTTGGTTCCTGAATAGGACTCTGACAGCTACCATTTAAATCCGGCTCGTTGTTTGTTGTCCAGCCGATTAATAAGAGTTTATCGCTGTCTAATTAGTGTTGGCTGATTGGAACTGCATCAGAAGTGAGGGGACTAGGTTGCTTTATTTTAAACACAAGAGGGAAAAACACAAAGGCAAGAACTGATGCAGAAGGCACAAGAATCCAATAACTGGGAATGTGAAGTAGTAACTGGACCTTTGTGTCTTTAATATTTAATTTTAGACATGCACCCAGTGTCCTGGCTATATTTAACATACTCCCTAATCTGTGTTTTAATTACCAAGTAAAATCGAGTGTAAACTTGTGTTGTGATCCCCCTTTGATCATTCATTATAACATCATCAGCATCATAAGATTCTTTCTATTAGGATGCCCACATTCGAGGCAGATAATTTCTCACACCGCTCCATCTTTAACGATCCTGTTTTCATTATTACTAACAAGATGCCCACCTAAATTAAGCCAAGATGCTTGTGAAATTAGAATCAGACGACCTGACTTTGCTGTATGAGTGGAATCCTAATCTACACATGGTAAAACTTTAATTTGGAAAACTGTAATTCCATACCACCACATCAGTTTACTATGTTTTGCTGTGTTGTTCTCATACAAACATTTAAATTAATTACTTAATTATTAATTATCATGTATTTAACACCCAGGGATTATGGTATTATTATGGTAGGTGTTATGTAATTTCTGATATTACCTTACTGTGTCCTAAACCTTTATTTAGTAAAGATCAATTTGTTTGTTTGCATCCTGCACTACAGATGTAAACAATCCCATTAAGGATTAACACAACTCAGGAACAACAGCCAGCAACTGGCATCGGCTCGAATTTCAAGACTAGTTTTATAGAATAGGGAAAAGAAAATAAATTTTTTGGTTATTGTCGAGTTATTTTAAGTTTTGTATGGATGCTGATACTTTAAGATTCAGTCTTACCTTCTTTTATGTCTGTGGGTATTATATACAACAAATGCTGTCAAACTGTTTAAAATTTCATGCCTAGAGAAACATTTGATGGCGCTGTTTACAACATACATGGAGGCTTAAAATTATCAAAACCCTTAACTTAGAATGAAAGGCAGAAATTTATGATATAAAATCATCTTAACTTGATGTTTCTACTTACTTCAGTGGAAAATAATCAGGGCAACTATTGCTCAGGAAGCAGAGTGGATTTGTTGTAGGAAGGTCACTGGTTTGAGCTCCAGCTTCAAGTCAAGGTGATGGAGTATCCTATTGTTTTTTTTATTTTATTTTTTTTCTGGATTTGCTTATTTTTGTTTTCAAGTCAAAGTACAAGAAAGGGGTGCCAATCAGGGCTCTAATTACCTCCACCAAGGCAGAGGTTGTGTTTTCGGTGGTGTACGTTTTTCTGTCTGTCTGTTAGCAACATAACTCAAAAAGTAATGGATAGATTTTGAATAAACTTGTAGGAAATCTCACAAATGGATTAAGAAACAACTGATTAGATTTACAAAACAAAACAAAACAAAAAAGACGCCGGCAAAGCTTTTATAATGATTGACAGTTAGACCGTTCCAGGACCTTCATCTGCTGCTATGGATGCTGATGATAAGGATGGTAGAAGCTGTGGACAGCTGCACGGCTTTCACATCACTGATGTTCTGTTCTGAGTCCCAGTAAAACCAGTAGATCCATACGAGCCAATTAGCAGAACAATTAGCAGTGAACACGCTAGCAATTAACGGTGAACACTCTAGCTGTTTACAAAGTTATGATGAAGTGATGAAAACACACCAATAAAACAGCTGTTTTATCACCTGGTGCAACTGGTTGTGTTCACTGGTTGAAACAGCAGATCGTAAATTTAGCTCTTTGACGTCTTTCCGAACTAAGTCGTATTACTGAAAGTGAAAGCATTATTTTCTCGCCATCACTCATCAAGAGTAACAATGAGTCAGCAAATTTCAAATTTTCTTTTTCAGCCTATCTGTTATTGGTTGTGGGCTAGTAATCAGATACTTTTGGGTCGTGTAGGTGCTTATGGGCAAAATACAGAGATAAACACTTTTTAAGATTGTTTATTTTAGCATACACTTAAGTCAATATGTTAATACTGATGCAGCTGTTTGCCTCTTTACCAGAAAGTTCAAATACTCTGGACCTGACTGCATCCTTATGATAAAAAATAAATAAATAAATAAATTAGTTCTCAGGATTATATTTTGGTGGTGATTCGGATCACCACCTGGATCAGATTTTTTTTTTTTTAGAAGATAAGGATAATTTTGCCATTCCACATTCTAACTCATCAGATAAAGCCCAGAATCACTGGCAAAAAAATAAAAAAAAATAAAAAAATTACTAGATGACATCGTGGTAGATGTTATAATCTGACATTGTTTGACCCAGATCATGTTGATAATCTGGATCTGGTGATCTAGAAGGTTCAAAATATAGGGGTATTAGATGGGCTGTTGGGCCTTTTAGGGTTGTTATCAGGTGAGTGACCCTATGGCTTATTAGAGATCTGTGCTCCCTGCTTCAAGTTTATTTATTTGACGACTCAGAGTGGTGTACCCCCCCAGCAGGTGGCACCGTTGGCGCCTGCCTATAAGGCCCATCCCAAGGACCGGCTCTGTCCTCGGGCAAAATATTGAAGCCCACATTTCTCCTTAATGACTTCCTCACTAAGAAGCACTAGCATTAAGATGCTTTGCATAATTGCAACTATGAAATGAATTTAATACAGTATATAATTATAATTTTATGAAATTTTACGAGGTTGTTTCAAACAGCATTTGGGTTTTAATACTTTTCTTCTAAGATTGCTATTGGTCTTATTGGGTAAAAGGTATGGGCACAAAAGGCTTTGCTATCCTTTCAGGAGGATGGCCTTGTGGATATCCTTGATATGACAAAGTCACAGTTGAAAACAATGGATGCTTTTAGAGTGAATAAAACAGGGACGCAGCCGGGCAGAACCTTGGATCAGCTGTGAAATGCATGCCAATAGAGGTGATAAGATTGCTTATAATCAGCCATACTGGGTTCACTGCCTCAGAAAGTGGAAATAATGACATGACTGATGCAAAGTTATAGTGTGTCCCATAGAAAACAAGATACCAGCTACATGTCAGGGTAGACAAAATATACTTTGAAACCAGAGGTCGGTGTGGATAGGAACCAGATATCTGTAGAGGTTTCAGTGCTCACGTTTTAGTTAACTGTAAAATGACTATTAATTCACATGTGTTGTAACTATCTATTTATTTATTTATTTATACCATAACGGTTTGTTCTACATTGCCATTGCTAGCATTGATGTTTGACTTAGATGGCTTATCTTCTGTGGCAACTACCTGCAAGTTTACTGATTCAACTAGTATAAAAGCCACATATTTCTGATTTGTATAGTAGTTGGGAAGCAACATTATTAAATAATAATAAAAACCATTACCGGCTAGAATGGTGTATGGATCAGAAATCAGAGTGAGATTTCCTTGTTTTGACAAAGACTTGCCCACAATGTGAGAAATTATCAAAGGGAGTTGTACAATAGGCTATATATTCTTAATTATTGCACATTTAGCTGTCAGATTCATTAACATGGCTTTGTTAATTCTAGGCTAACTCTTGGCTAAGTGCACAACAGCTGAGAAGAAATAATCAAACTAAGAAGCAGTATATTAGGTGAGAGCAGAAACAACACATTCTTAATATGCCCACTTCTTTAATGTAAGAGTATCAGCTGCCTTTGCTCTGTTCTTTTAAGCTGCTCTGTTTGTGCTGGTAAAGGTGTGTAAGAAATTTCTTCTTATTTGTGTCTCAGTTAGACAGAGTGGTCTGGTCAACTCTGCTTGGCCCCAAACCACCACTGACATGTTGCTGATAAGGCCTTAATTAAGGAGACATTTTCTCCCTCTGATTTCTATTGATGTACAGAGGAAAAAAAGAGACTGTGCCCCATTGCTACTGGACTTGGAGAACTGAGCGAACAACCCTCTTCAGTTTTAAACTGCTTTTATTTTCTTCTCATTTATAACTCTTTCTTGTTGTTTTTTCTCTTTTATGTCCCTTATATAGCAACTTCTGCTTTCTCTAGTCCTTCTGCATAGCTGCTGTTTATCCTTTATGCCACACTTCTGAAGTTCTTTCTTGCTGCTTGTCATCACCTCTGTCACCCATTCAGCTCCAGCCTCCTTCCAGCTCCTTTTTGCCAGCTGCCTGTCTTGGCTGTCTAAGCTGAGGTGAGTGGTCTAGCTAGGGTGGAGCAGGGCATTAGTGTTTTTGCTTGCCTGTGCAATAGAAGGCGACACACATCAGGGTCTCTGTCAGCAGATCAGCACTGATGCAGATGGGAGGTGAAAAGCTCCCTGGCCATGAGACGTGTAAGTTGGGCCACTCTTGCCTCTTTTCTCCTCTGTCCTCTCTGAATCTCTCCCATGTTTTATTGCATACACGTTCACAGACTCTCTATCCGTAGCCCTTACTCCTTTGTTATTTCAGCAGTGAGGATGGAGTGGGCTCTGACAAAGTGCAGGGATTGATAGATGGACAGAGCTAGGGACTGGATGAGAGGATGGATGAGGGCAGAGGAGGGAGTTTAACACAGGCAAACACAGAGAGACAGAGAGGAACGACCTGCTCGGTTATTCAGCTACTCGCAGCCCCATAGCAATTTAGCCCTCCACTAACCTAGTGCCAGTGGACTCTCAACCTCACTACTTGTTTGGTTGTGGTGCATATGAATGAATGACTGTGACAACAAGTAGAAACCAAGGAAATTTGGAACAGTCTTTATACTTTTACATGCACTCTAATAATAATAATAATATACTACACACTAACATACAAATAACATATTTTTTTATATTTCCTGTCATGATTAGATGGAAGTTTGATTTATTCATCCTCTGAATCTAAAAATAACCCACAAATCTACCTCATGTATGATTTGACAATGTTACGAAATGCCTCTTCAGTATTTCCACTTCAGTTTTTATTATTCCACAACATCAAGCTAATATTTGAGGGCTGCATATCTGTATATGCCTGAAGACTCATCTAAAGTTCCTAGCAGTTGTGTATCCTGGTTGTGTGCAGAAGGTCTTTGCCATTTTTCACAGCTCCTGCTTACCTAACCAGCCCTGGAGGAGAAAGATGGGAAAGAGGTTCTTGTAACTGTGTTCTTTTTACAAAAGCCTTCCTCTGCATCTTGGGAGGGGTAACCTGTGTATGTGCACTCGTGCACTTGTGCATGCATCCTCTCATTATGCTCCTACCTGCTCTGCATTACTTGTCAGTGGTGTTAGAGCACCCTGCTCAGATTAAGACTAATGCCGATGGCCTCAGGAACTGCGATTAGAATCACACTCATTACTCAGGGCCCGGTGACGGAAGCAATTTAAAGCCCTAGTCTTTACAGTACAAGAGGCAGGGCAAGCCCCCACTGTCAAAGGAAGGGAGACTCTACCTAGTACACACATCAACACACAGTAATACAACTGCAATGCTCCCTCTTCTGTTCTCCAAGGACACCTGAAGGCCACCCCCTTTGTGACTTAATTGACTGACTCTCTTTCTTTCCAGCTTTTAACCTGTGAAGAAAAGAGACTGAGGCACACTAATTTGAGTTGCATGCTGCTTCAGTGTCTGGAAAATGCACAACCCAGTACATGTCAGCCTGTTTGTTTTAGCAAGTACAGTTGATAAGTATTAGTGAGAAGTTGGTATGAGAAGTGTTTTCACTACTTTAGACCCTAGAGACCAAGGTTAGATGGTCAATATGTGTCAGTCGCATGGCTTTAAGAGTGATTGAGTGTGTAGTGTGTGTGCACTTGTGAGTGAATGCTTGTGGCTTTTTCTAGGTATCTGCAGGCTATACATGTTCACATCAGTGTGAGCTTTGACAGCCTGTGGGGTGCCTGAATAGTCCTTACATGCTGGCCTTTGTTCCTTTGTGGATGCATGTGTATGTCATGAGTATGTGCAGATTTGATTATGTGTTTGTGACTCACCCCACAGTAAGGTCACAGCTCATTTAGTCCATATGTGACAGTTGTACAGAATGCCAATTGGGGCAGCTCAAGGGTGGCTGTCATTCAATAATGAATGATAGGCCCATCAATTAGCACCTGTCACCATGGCAACTCTATCATAGTAATGACAGAACTGCTCAGGCTGGAGGAGACAGGGGAGACTCTCATCATTGTTCCTGTCAGGGAAGAGTCAATCTGCTGTGATGGGAAAGTTGAACCATGCCGTTGTGAAATTTAATTTTTTCTTCGTTTTCATGACTTTCATTTATCATTATGAATGTTGAATGTTATTTTATTTATTGATTTTTTTTATAAAATTGACCAAGCTTTGCAGACCGGAACAAACAAAACTGTATAAATTATTTTCTTTCTTCTATCTTTAATAAATTCCATGGTTAAATAAACGTTTGCTTGGTTGTACATTTTGAAATGGTCTGGCCTCATGGTACTGGCAATAATACACAATGCAAAATGAC